>JAIKVB010000213.1:0-36003 GCA_024679045.1 Phytophthora brassicae | reverse complement strand
TAAACGAGGAAACACAGAGCTTTACAGCAAGAAAAAGCACACCTAAATATGACAATTGGGAGGGGAGTTATGGGTCACCAAAGTTTGGTGGTGGGTTTCATCGTGCCAGTACAATAGAGACTGTTACTCTTTTGTGTATCGCGCTGGCAAAAGCGCAGATACCTAAGTCGATAGTATTGCTCCATTGCGTAGCATTCATTACTCCATATGTGCCCCGACAGCATCGTTTCCAAGAAAAACAAACTCCATAACCCACAGGAATGCCCGTCCTCTTGCGGGCACTTCTCCCATCTCTCAAATCCACATCCTGTCCGTCTCCAAATTGTAGAACGATGGCAGAAAGAACTACCTTTTCCAATTCCTTGTAGCGTGAATTGGATTCGTTTTCGTTTTTCAGTGAGGTACATTGATGTCACTTAACTTTATACGCTAACGACTTCCTATGTCCGTCCTGTGAAGATCATCTGTACCTCCCCACAGCTCTCGCCCGCTGCTGCCTAATAGCGGACAACAGACGTTGACGTAGCCCCTAAAGACCCACATCAGTGTCCAGCATTTCGGGCTGATCCTCGTGTTGAAGTACCCAGTGTCCAATATCTCCGCCCGCCAGGGGATTGATTGAGGTCCACCACGGTCTTGTACGTTGCGTGTCATCAACGCGCACTTGGAAGCTGCGCTTATTGTCCATGGCCATCTTCGCCAGCCTGTCCGCCATCTTGTTGTAATTCCTCCGATGGTGTGACCAAGATAACACTCGAAGTTTAGCTAGTTGTCGACGACATCTCCAGTATATATATAGCCGCTTTTGGGCGGGGATGGTGTGACCAAGATAACACTCGAAGTTTAGCTAGTTGTCGACGACATCTCCAGTATATATAGCCGCTTTTGGGCGGTTTCCTCGTTCGATGTTGTCGAATAATCATGGCACTGTCTCCCTTGACGTGGACTGGAGAGAAATCATATTTCCCGCACGCCTGCAACCCGATCAAGAGTCCTTGATGTTCCGCCAAATTGTTAGTTGTAGTTTTTGCCGCATACGACATGCTACCAGCCCACGTCACTTGGTAACTGTGGCCTTTTATATCCAGTCTTATGACTACCGCGCCCGCTCCTCCCGGTCCGGGGTTCCCCCTCGACCCCGTCGAAGAAGAGCAGGTACTCCGATATCTCTCCCGTGCTCGTAGTAGTTATCATTGTCCCTTTCCAATGGAGCACCAGTGTGTTCTGCACCAGTGTCACTGCAGCGTCCCGTGCCGAGTAGTTTCCCTCCAGCCGCACATACTGTGGCATAGTGTAATATCCTATCCGAAGTCGATTTAGCAGTGAAGCACGGTGTCATCCGACTGTGATGTCAGTTTGCTCGTCAAAGTGGCTAATTCTCCATTTCCATACTCCGTGAAAAAATAACGCCGCGCCTAGGCGTCAACAGCTCTCCGCCAACGTAGTAACACACGTGGTTAACTGGTCGCTCAGACCGGGATCCCGCCCTTTAGCTCCAGCTATGGCCTCCCACAATGCTGGTGGAGTATTGGTCAAGTCCAGACCGAAAATCTTCCTTTCCATGTCCTCCTCCATACCCATATTGGTCCATGTGTTTGTGAAGACACGACGGAGTGTTTGAGCGGCCGGACATGACCAGAAAACATGATGTATATCTACCGACGTGAGATGGATACATTGATGATGCGGGCATCCCAGACGCGCATTACGAACATCATATAAGTTGAATGCCCTCGCTTTCAGTCGATAGATAATCTGTTCCTCCCAGGGGACAAGTCCAACAATTCGTCGTATGCGTTTCCATTCAATCGTTTCCATTCCAACTTCAGCAGTCGTACTATCGTCCCTCCACTGCATAGCTCGGCTGGATTGCTGGCGGGTCCCGCGCTTTGCGCTTGCGTGTAGCACGTACCCCTTGTAGTGTTTGCGCCGGTAAGCTCGCCGACTGCCCGCCTGCCAGATAGCTATCCTACGCGATAGGAATGTGTGATGTTGAATGTGAACTATATGTATAGCCCGGCCTGCCGCCGTTTGGACCACTTGGCAGAGTTCTTGGTGATGGCGGATTGGACCGTATTGTGTGGTGAGGGTGGTTGAACTGGTGATGGCCAGGTTTCCAAAGGTGTCAAGTTCGCCCGTGATCGGGTGGTCAGCTGGAGTGGCGTCTAGTCGTAGGGATTCCACCTTGTGCTGTTGCATGAGCAGCCAAGGGTAATTGACAATGAGCACTCCGATGAAATCGCCCAGCCAGTTGCGGTCGTTTCCATTCCCCTCCCATTTCTTCTTTTGTGGTTTGAGCCACAATACGCCCCGCAGCTCAATCTGCCATTGGACCACATCGCCTAAGGAGCTTGTCGGAGACGAGCCGTAGATAAGAGACTTTGCCGTCACCGTCGTTTGTCTTCGTGTGTGGAGATGAAGGTCCCCGAGTATGGCGTATGGCAACCACTCGATGCAACACGTAACCATCGTCGTTCTTGTCGCAGTTGTGTAGCTTGAAAATACGGAACCTAGTAGGCACCGCCCGTCTACCCTGTAAGCATCGTGTTCCCACGAAATTTCGAGCCCCCGAAATCCTCAGCCAATGAAAACAGCGCGTCCATCCCGCTATAGGCGTACTGAGGTAGCGCTGTGCCACCAGCAGCTACAATAAGTTGGCGGCCGTGTGCCACATGGTTGCCATCAGACGACTTCCGGTCGGTGGATGCGGCAGCTTGTTCGGTGTGATCCAAACCTGTGGGCTCCGGGTTCCTCCCCCTACTGGAGCGAATAATACGTCTCCAACGATGTGGTGAGCCCGTGTTCCCGTCAGCGCCCAGTCGTTTACAGCCGTTGCCGTCATCGCCATAACTTCATCCCGTAGGGCCGGTACTATCATACCCCGTCAGTACGTTGAAGACCAGCGACGTCAGCATTCAGCCACGCCCGAGTGGAGTCCACGGTTTCCGAAAAAACAGCATGCCAAACATTTTTTTTGATCTTCTTAGTGAAGGTAGCGAGAATGACCGTAGTAGGCCACGCGTGTTGTGCAATGTAAGTCAATTTCGGCACAATAACCGCCGCTGCAATGAGACTGCGTTGATCGACGGACAACGTCTTTTGACTTGCCAGCATAGTATGGCAGAGAGTTGAACGTCCGCAAGTTCCCATGTTCTCGCTGCCGGCACTCCGCTGCCGACCTGGATGCCCAAATAGCGTCCTGCAACCCCGTGAGGTTGATACGTTAGCGGGTCAGGCAGTCGAGCCCCCACCTTTGGTCCGTCGGGATGGAGAGCTATTACTATCGTCTTCTGGGCATTCAACTGCAATCCCGAGGCCTCCCCAAACAACAATGTGAGCTCACGAAGACGAGCTACCATGGCAGGTGATTGTAAGTACACTGCCGTGTCATCAGCATACCCCGCTGCACGGAGTTCCAATATGCCGGCCTCTGATTGGATGATGACCCCGGTGAGCCCGTGGTCCGAGTTAATTTTGCGATACAATGGTTCCAACGCTAAGATGAACAACATCGGGGCCAAAGGGCATCCCTGTCGAATCCCGTTGCGAACGTTGATGCGTCGAGACTTGCTTCCTTTTGCTAAAACTGTACTTGAGTCCCGTCATGGAGCGCCCTGACTGTCTCGACAAACTTCTCTGGGTAGCCATGTTGTCTTAGTGCTTGTAGCATGAAATTTCGGTCCAAGGAGTCATAAGCCTTTTTGAAGTCAAGTAGTAACGTCAATGCCTCTTCCTGTCCGGGGTCCATAAGTACTGTACGTTGCGCAGCCTCAAACAGATGTAGCGTCTCATGAATGGTTCGTCCAGGGACGAATCCATTCTGGTTCGGGTGTATTCTGTCCGAAAGAGTCTGACTGACCTTCGCTGCCAGAAGTTTCGTGAATATTTTATAATCCGAATTCAATAGCGCCAATGGTCTGTAATTTAAAGCATCTCGCTGGTTCCCACCTTTTTTTAGACAAAAAATATCTGCTTGGAGAAAGGAGGCAGGAAAAACGCCGGAGTCGTACCACTTATTCATAAGCGTCGTGAGAATCGGTATTAATTCAGAAGCGTATGCCCGATACCAATCATTGCCTAATCGATCAGGGCCCGTCGCCTTTCCCTTCTTGCACGCATTGAGAGCCGCGGCGGCCTCCTCTTCTGTTAGCGTCGCTGCCAGGTCCAATTGGGATTGTGTTGGCACAGTCTGCTGCTCCATCCAGTCTACCACTTGGCCTACCTTCTGTGCTGTCGAAGCTTTCTGCTGAAAAATGGGGGTCCAAGCATCGGCCAGTGTGTCCGCCTTTGCGTGCACATCGCGGTGTGGGGCCCCGTCCACCGGGTCAAGTCGTCGAATGGTGTTATCCCGGTATTTTGCGGATACTCTCTTAATCATCGCTTTCTTGGTGCGTTCTGCGGTGTATACTCCGCTCCCCAACAGCCTGCGTTTGCTGACCTCCCCTAGTGCACGTTTGCAGTCCGCAATCGCCCTCCGTAGCCGAGCGGACCTGGTGGTCCCCGTGGTATCCTCCAGTGACAGTGCATCAAGTAGATCGGTGATTGTGTCCACAGACCCCGTCCAACCGCGGTCTTCTTCAAGAAGCGCTGTTGCTGCGTTAATAGTCGCCTGAGTTTTTGACGTAGTCAGCCACGTAGCCCCTTCCTGTATTCCTTTTTCACCCGAAGTGTCATCTACACAATCTCGAGCTTCAACGCATCCCATTCGTGAGCCCATTCTCCGGCAGACTTGTCCTCCTGGCTGACCCGGTTGGCAAAAGCCACAATCAACTCCCGCGTTGCTGTTTGTACGACCTCTTCGGCGTATCCAGGCACCGGGTATGCCTGCGCAGGTTTATTTACCCGTACCGGATATGTCGGCGACGCTAGGTGCAGGTTGACACCTCTATGGTCGGCTGCCACCCCCGCCTCGACAGTCTCGATGGCCGCTACCCAATCCAGCAACGGTGGTGTGACATACCACCTGTCCAGCCGGGACGATTCCGTCCCCTCCCCTTGTACGATGTATGGGTCTCTTGGTGGTGGCGGATCAAGTGCTCTTGAGTCCATGTTTTGGGTCGGTGCATTGCCACGGGGTCGATAAGTCCCCAGTTACCAGTCACTACCTGCAATGCCATAGACACGTGTTGCGAGTCAGCTCGATAGTAGCTGCCGTGTCTTGTGTGCAGTTGAAGTCTCCGCCAACTACTACCCTCGCCCGGGGGGAAAGTCATGTCAGCCATTCGTAGGTAGAACTGTTCCCGTCGAGCAGGAAGATGCGGGGCGTAGAAATTTACCACGATCAGATCTTGGCCCTCCAGCTCCCCTTGTATCGCCATAAAATTCGGCGACCAATCAGCGACCGCGTACGGTCTCACCTTGGTAAATGCACCGTACGGGTCGATCAAGATCCCCACACCACCTTTACCGTCCTCAGATGCAGCCCAGTGAGACAATGTCCGACTGTTTAAACCCGTGCGAAACCCCCATCGTGCCGCGTGGCGCCGAGTGACCGCTGTGATCATGGACGAATCGACGTGTGCCTCTTGGAGAAGCACTACATCTTGTCTGCCATGGCCATCTGTCGTACCAAGACTGGAGAACCATGCGTCCATGTCCGCGTCCGTCTTGCCGAAACCATTCACGTTGTGGGCTAACCATCCAAATGTTCGGTCCTGCTCGTGCAGTGTGGCCTGTCCGAGACCGGCCTGCGCCGCCCGTGTCTTCTCTTCTAGCCGTCTCCTGGCCGCTAACGCTAATCTGGCCTGACGGAAATTCGCATCTGTCTGTTTTCGTCCACCCTCCTCACCTATAGTACTATAGAATTCTCGTATCCCCACCTGTCGAGAGACTGTTGCCCCCGCAGCTGCATACTCCCCGTCCCCTTCTTGGTTTCTCCTATGTTTTTTACGCGACGAGGAGGAGTGGTGGTCCCTCTGACTACCACTCATGGCCGCTGGCCTTAGAAGGCCCTTAGTACCGGTGGGAGTCCGAGGGTGGTTGCTCACCCCCGTCCTCCGTGACCAGATTGGCCGGTCGGTTCGGCGTCACTGCTAGTGTCTGACTCCAGTCAGAACGAGAGACTATGTCTTGACAAATCCTGCGCACCATGTGGAATTCGCGGTACCAGACCGCCCGTGCCCCACAAGGAACTCGTCCCATCGGAGTCGTCGTCCACCCTTCTACCATGTACGGCAAGACATGAAGTATACACCATTCGTCAATGGGAATAGAGATCGGTCGTTCTCTCCCGAATGCCACCGGTAGCTAGTGTTGGAGACGGAGCCACCTGTCTGGCGAGTTCGCCAGCGTTTGGGCAATCGTCTCTGTTAGTCCGGTGGCCATACATGCAGCATGCCAGTCGGTGCAGAAGTCGCGCGCTTCTTGCGGACGATTCTCGTCCAGAGTGGTGCGTAGTATGGCATGGAGTTGTTCACAAAAGACTTCGTCCTTACCCCACCGTAATAGCCCGTGCATTGGCCATCTTTTTGCCTCCAGCCCTGGGTACGGCAGGAAAGCGAGGAGATGCCATACGGCAAGATAATTGCTGAATAACCAATCCTGTATATCTTCCACCGTTCCCTTTCTCTTCCGCGTGATGGGGGTGCCAAAAATCTCCCGGTACTTCATACACCGGCCAAAGCGAACAGTGACAAGCAGATCCGCCCTTGGACTGTACTAGGGCCTCCTTGTTCGCATTTGTCATCAAGTTAGCCGTGGCCGAGCTGACCATTTTCTCGTTCTTATCCGCCATATGTCCCATGCTCAGCTGCTTAATATCCACGTTGGACAGATGCGTACTTCCCCTCTTAAGATCTAGCGGTCTCTTCATTACAATGTAAGGAGTCGCCGTGCTTGTGTCCCCAAGCACCTGATCGTCGGCTACCAGTGGCGTCGGTGGGTGTGCGTCACCCCGCTCCTGAGCATCCTCGTTGTCCGAGTGATGTGCCCCGTTCTGACCATGATCGTCGTCTCGCCCGGGCGTGATATCCATGGCATCTGTCTCCTCCTCTGACTCATCCGATTCCGCTAGCACATCATAGTAACCACCAAAATTGGCGAAGTCCGCATGTGCATCCACTGAGCTCCTTGTTGGCCCCAGGTCAGTCTCCGAAACAGCGGCACTGCCACTCGGCTGAGGCTTCCCGTGAGGAGTGGTGGCGGTCTCTCCTGAGTACACGTTTTCAGCATCAAGTGGGTGGCCACTCTCGTCGCTACTGATTTCAGTGGCGTGAGCTATTTGCTCGTCCACATCTGGCCTAGGCAACTGCTCGCCCTCAAGGCAGCCGCCGCCGGCATCCCGGTCCGTCCGCTAGTCTGTAGTCTCTGTATAGATACCGCTGGATGTGGGCGTCGTTCGATTCCGTCGCGTCGATGACTATGAGTGGTTCCCGAATGAATTGTGCCATGGCCCGGAGCTCATGCGTCCCCGCCCAGTATTCCGCTGGTTGCCAACTGTCCACTGTTCGCCTCCGCGCCTGCGCGTAATGCGCGAAGAGCCCCGCTGTAGCCGCCTCCGTAGAGGTATAACTGGCTTCTCGAGGGAAAATTCGTCGGCATTCTTCGATGGGGTCTACCAGCCCGAGCTCCACATCCGCCCGCAAGTTAGCCATCATGCAGGCATATATGTCTGCCTTCATCTTGGTGGCGTGTTTGAACATTGACACAGTATTTACCATAATCTCAGTGGGGTGATTTTGGACTGACGCATAAAGTGCAAGGTACCCACAGTGGCCATTCGGTTTCACATCGACTTGGTATCCACAGCAGCAGTTCAGCCACTGTGTCGTTTGAATGGGTAGATCTGCATCTCCTTCAGCAGTTCCCGTGTGTGATCTTCCGATGGTGAACTCCTCTTGGGAGTCCGGCGTATCCGGTATGATCTCGTCTACTTCGGGTCGACCAGGTTGGCACAGATGGTCCCCAGTCATGGTCAAGCAGGTCAAGCAGACCATCAACTTCAATCCTAGTAAAGCCGCTTCCTCTTACTGGTCGCGCAGGTGTGCGCCTGCGTCGAGTTCGACGGACCAAAGTATATGGCTGATCATGACTTCCTGGTGCTGGAAATGTAGACGCAGTAACTGGGGCTGCAACCGTTGTAGATGTTAGCGCACCTGACGATGAAGCCAAGGTTGGCGTCACCTGTGTGAGAGGCATACCCAAGGCTTTAGTCATTGGTATGAACTGCGCTTGCATCTCAATGGATGACACAAGTTTGACGATGGAGTCATCCGTGCCGGTAGGGGCGGCGTTAGCTGTGCGAGTGGCACCAACAGGCTGTTGTCCGTAGCCGGGTGGGAATCTTGAGAGCTGGGCGTTTCGACAGGGGGCTGCATGGTTTTTAGGAGCTTCATCTCCGGTTGGAAGTGTTTTTAACGAGAAATCTCGCGATGTGTGTCTTCGAAGAAAAGTTCGTACCGAATTACCTATGTTATCACATGCTACAGTATATGTTATCGCATACAGCGCTAATTTAGCCAATAAGAATGCCAGCGGGAAGCAAGAACGTACAACCTATGTTATGACGTACAAGCCGAAAACGCAACAAAATATGCACGTTGTTAGCGAGGATGCCCTGGACATTTTGGACGCAGTGCTGCGTACGAGATCATGTGATCAAGATTTTAGCTTAGATAACGACTTCGACGATACGTTTCATAACGGAGCGCAAGTCAATGTCATTCAGTCAATAAAAAGGACGTAGCTGATCTGGTCTATGTAAGTACACTTTGGTGTATGCCATAACATAGGGAATTCGGTACGCTCAATCTGTACGGGGCGACCCCCGGTACAGAATTCCCTCCTCGGGCTAAATTGGGGATTCGTTATCCCTCTTCTTATTAATAGGCGCCACCACCCCTTGTCCAGAAAAAGGACAATTGAGCAGACCAGACCTAAAATGTGTTATTTTAATAAATAGCAACAATGCACGTATTTCTCATATTCACAATTACGCTCTAAAAAGATGTCTGGAGCAGCTCGATCTTATCACTTCTGTTTGTTGTACCGGTTGCTTTACCCGGACTACAGGCGTTCCATGCTTTCATGTCTTACTCAAGCGTCAGCGTGAGAATAAGCCCTTAATGTACTCCGATTTTCACGTACACGGGTAGGTAGATCGTGATATTGCTCCAATTCCGAGATGTTGACATACACGTTGTCTGCTCAGCCTCGACGACTATTTAGGCTTCCTCCCCTACGATTTCATCCTTACAAGTCCACTACAAATTCTAGCTAACGTTAGGTACCTACCTGTACATGTATCACCTTAATACTTTATCGCCGATAACAAATTTTTAGGTTTGGTCTGCTCAAATGTTCTTTTTCTGGACAAGGGTGGTGGCGCCTATTATAAGAAGAGGGGTGGTGGCGAATACTGTAACGAATCCGCTAAATTGGTACACAAAAACAGGTGGCATTGTTTTTTATGTTTGATCTGGTGCGCTCAAATTAGGATTTGAGTTTTCAGGAACCGCCCATTTTGTGTAGCGACAAACCATGCCACACAAATACCCCGCGGTCAAGAGAGGGTGTCACCCCTAGAACGGGATGACGCCCGTCTCGTTCTCTGGTTGGTCCCAGCCCACAAACCGCGAAATACCAAGACTGGGCCTATTAATAAGGACAAAATGAGCATGACAGACAGTACAGTGTGTACTGTCTGTCATGCTGAAACTAACGATTTTGGGCCACATGGTATTTCACACACAACGTGGACCAAATCGTCCGGACCAAAATACTAAAAATGTGTCTAGGGGGATGGGTCGCGCTGTCACGAAATCTGCGCATGCTGTATGACAAGCAATCCCATCTTAGCGCATGCATGTAGCGGAATAGACTGAGTAGAGGCAGAGCAATAAGACCAGCTGGCAATGTTTCTTCCTGCACTGGCCGGTTCATTCGCAGCGGCAGTTGCATCGTCATCACTCGGCCGGCGACGGCGCAAAGTGAACACCCAGAGGAGGACGCAGGACATAGAAAACCAACTACACAAAACTGGGCAATGACAGCAACCGAGGACGCACTGGAGACAGCGCGACTTGTTATCATCTCTACAGCGGCCGTCATATCGTCCGTCGTAGCGGTGGTTTTATTCCGAAGGATACCAGACCCAGGTCATCGATCACGGAGACGTCGAGGACGCAGTGGCAGCAGAAAACCACCACTGCCTCCGCCTCATTCCACAGGTCCTGCACTATTGTATTCAGTGATTATGACCGACTGGTTATTCTCTGTTACAGGTGCTATAAGTCAGTCAATGGATATGGTCATGGGGGCAGGAGTTAAAGTTCGCACAGTCATCGGAGCTAGCGTGGACTCATTCTTCCACTTGAGTTTCATGGTGTCGTTATTGTGGGGTGTCGTATTGGCGGCTTTTGTATTGAGAACGCACCATTGGGCTAGAGTACATCAAGGCACTAGTCCACCAATGAGGCGTTTCCCAGTACGAGCGAGTTGGCTGATAATTTGGACGGTGGGGCTGGCCAGTGGATTGCTCTCGACAGCGAGAATTCAAGCGATTATTACGGATGCTGAGGCGTCAATTATACTTAACAAATGTCAGCGTTATTTGTATGTGTCAGTGTACGCGCTGTCAGCAGGCTGTGTGGTTACAGCAAATGCCGTGCTGCTCTTCCAACGACGTCGTTTAAGCAAAGAGGGAGATCTGCCACTTAATCCAGATACGGCGATGACTGCACCATCACTTGGCGACAGTGCGAACCATGCAGCGTTAACATCTACGAAGACGTGGGAGATTCAGGCTGAGTTGGCATTGCGACTAGCTCATGAGAAGCTCATGCACTACTTTCTCGTGGTTCAGGTGCTTCAGTTTCCAATGATGATGTGCTACAGTCTAGGGAGTGACGTGGTGAGTTACGCTACGTACGAAGTGGCAGATTGTTTACTGTTCAGCGTCCCGCTGTTCAATGCCATCGTCTTCGGTTGGAGACATTTAGGAGAAGCAAGATTCCCACAGGACAAAGACGAGCTGCGTCAAAATCAAACGTTGCTTCAATCAAGCAGCAATAGTTCACGACATGTGGAACGACAGCGAGATCGCATGGGGACGGGACTCATAGCAGGCAGCAGCAGCAATGGCGTTGCAAACGTCTTAGCTTCATCCTATCGAACAGTTTTCGGAAGCAGTGCAACCAGTAGCAATGGAGGGAAAGAGTCGATGAAGAGCACGTATGTTGGCAACGAGATGGTGACTCTCGAAGAGATGAATGGACTTACAAACTTGTCTTTCATCGCGGAAGGAGCAGCTGGTAGTGTGTACAAGGCGCAGTGGCTTGGAATTGAAGTGGCTATGAAGGTTATTAAGCTTCCTAATGGGGGATCAGGAAGTGTCGATGCAGAATTGTATCGCACTATTATCCAGAACTCTGAAGAAGCTTTCATTGAAGAGGCGAAGCTCTGTTCACGTCTACGACATCCAAACATTACGCTGTTCATGCGCGCTGGATACTTTGAAGGCAAGTTGGGTATTCTGACTGAGTACTGTTCTCGAGGAAGTCTGAAGGATGTGCTGAAACGTCACTTCCCATTAAGTTGGCGACGTAAGGTAGCATTGGCTCTACACATTTCCAAGGGTTTAACTTACTTACACGCGCGTAACCCGACCTACATTCACCGCGATCTCAAGGCTTCCAACATTCTGGTAACCGAAACGTGGCAGGCTAAACTCGCTGATTTTGGCATTTCCAAGGTCTCGAATTTTGTTAACCGTGTACGGTACAGTGAGCGCGCTGTCACTTTAGCTGAGCAGCAAAATCCCAGCGTCTCGGATGAACTCACTTCATTTGCTGGTACGTGGCGATGGAATGCTCCCGAGATTCTGCAGGACCCACACAACTGCCGTTACAGTCGAGCAACGGACATGTACTCGTTCGGCATGGTTTTGTGGGAAATCGCTTCGAATGGCGCAGTTCCTTTCAGCGACACCAAATTTGACTTTGAAGTCCGTGAAAAGGTTCTTGTGGAGCAACGACCACCGATTAATCCTGGACAACGTTGTCCTCAACGCTTTGCTCAGCTAATCGAGCAATGCTGGGCCCAGAACCCTTCAGTTCGCCCGTCAGCGCCTCTGGCTGCGGAGATCCTGGAAACAATTTTGGACAATATGACGAAAGACTCGAATGATTTTGGTACAATGACGTCTGTGTCAGGGTCCGAGTACACGAACAGCATTTTCTCTTCGCTGAGATATGGTGATGGAAGTTCGGATCTGGAGCACCGACCAAGCTCTATCATAGGTCAGCGCGTTACAAACTTCTTCCGTGGGCGGTTTTCCACTCGTAGTAGCAGCAGCAGTGGGATGAGCGAAGAGTACCATGATCATCGTGATAACGAGCAGTTCTACAAATTCACGTCCCCGTATGCAGCAGGTACCGATTCGATCAGCATGCTGAGTGCTCGAGGAAGTGGCGCTGTGGAGATGCTCTCAGCGAATGTGGACTCATCAAATCTGCCTATTGTGGGTTTGCCTAGTGACAGTCGCCGTGGTCTTGTTGGGGGACGTCTTTCATCTCTAGACGAGTATGATTTTGAGATGGATGAAGCCAGTCCGTCAGATATGTCCACTACCTACGACCAAAGTCCATCTGAACGTGGTTCCTCTATGCTGCCACCATTTCGTCAGGTCAATAAGACGAACAGTAGACGCGAAGAAGTCCGGCCAAGTGAAGACCCTCGCTCAAGTGGGGATGGCGAGGAGTTTTCTCTAGGTGCCAGTGGCAGGATACGTCACTTCCAGTACTAACAACAAGTATTGCGCTGCAAGTGACAAGCGGGTGAAGCCGCTGGTATTTATTAGTAGTAGCCACAAGCGAGAGTGGCTACGAGTAAACATAGGTCACTCACTCGTACACGTAGGATAGGTACTAACTAACAAAGTATTCGGTAAACAACCAGCTTTGGTTTGTACGACTACCACTTTCTAAAGTGAAATTGACTAGATGTACCGTATTGATTCTGGCTGGGAGTGGAATGCTCGCTTGGCACGCTTGCATGTATACTACTACTAGTAGTACGGTTTAATACTAGCAACTACTTACCACTTTCTAAAGTGAAATTGACTAGATGTACCGTATTGATTCTGGCTGGGAGTGGAATGCTTGCTTGGCACGCTTGCATGTATACTACTACTTCTAGTACGGTTTAATACTGGTAACTAATTACATGTAGCGAAATGAAGTGATGGAGAGCATCAGTCGATTTAGTCTTAGGTTGGTCTCATTGAGGCCGCTTGTTCAGCGGATTCGTCAGAAACGAGGAATTCACTCTGAGTAGGCCGAAACCCACCCAGTATGAAAGACATCACACGCCACTCCGAGGGATAATAAACACGCAGCTACTGATCAAATTTGAAACTTTGACGCAAAGTTCAAATTCTTCAACTTGGGTGCTAAAAGGCAAAATGAAAACTGAAGCATAAACTGCATACAAAATTCAAAGCGATCCACTCCACCCATGTTAGAACCTCTTATAAATAATTCCTTGTAATATCGCTTTATCAAAAGCCTCCATAATTGAGTAAATATAAATGCTGACATGAGCAAAATAATGCGCAATGCTCGATCTATCGGAGTGACGGTGGCAGCGCTGACGCCCCTAGCTGCTTTAGCAATTGGAGAAGCAGCGCAGCAATATGATGATAGTAATAAGGTCGTATTTGCCAAACATCAGCTGCAGAAGTGGCGTAGATTTACCGAAGGTGAGGTAAACAGTGAGGATTCGGCAGTGGACCAGCCCAAATTGGTCGGTACATCCGCGTGGCTGGGCAGCGCACCGCCCAAGTTCCCATATTTGCTATCAATTTCTGCAGGTGACAATCCAGCGGTAGTGACCAACACGTACGTGATCTAACTGCTGTTGAGGGTTAGTATTTTGTTGTCACTTAACGATTTTGTTTCAATGTACAGTGTACTTGGTGATGTGAAGGCTTTGGGATCCTATGAAGAATCGACGTTTGATACGCTAAAACGACTCACTGCACCGACTTCGGCATTGGAAATGACAGTACACAAAATCGCAACAAGGTATTCTGAACTCAAGATGAAACTTCATGGAGAAATACCTGGAGATTTCGATCCGAGTGCTGGATTGAAAGCGTTTGCAGAGGAAACGATGATGACTGCGTTGTTGGATGCGCTTCGAGACCTGCAATACGATAGTGATAGGACTGGTGAAGAGAGTCAAGAGAATACCTTGCAAGCTCCAGAAACAACGCTGCCCGTCTTTTTGCTAAGAGACTTTGATGCATTCAGCGACCAGGAGGCTGAAAGATGGCTTCGTTGGACGCACCAAATCTCAACCGAGGGGTTGGCGTACGTGGTTTTGCTAACCAACTCAACAGTGACGCCATCTAAAGTGCAGTGGCTAGAAGCGCGTCATCAAAGCGGACTTAATGCTACCAATTCCGAGGTTACCCAGGACTTTGTTGCCATAATGCTGCGTCCTGCAAATGGCATGGTGGATTGTACTTCAGGTGAGGAAAAACTACAGGGAATATCGGTATGTTTGCTCTTGTTGTTTATTTACTAAGTTGAGACTGACAATTTTCTGCTCTGATTTGGTCGTTGACTTCCAAGGAGATGTATGGTTTGAGATTATTATTTGAACCTGAATCAATGAGTGAGGATCCTCATGACAGCAATGTTGTTGATGGTGATACCGCGCAGAACAGCAAGGGTCGTTCTGAAGTTGAACTAATCGTGAAAACAACGGGGAATTGGTGGAGTGATATCGACGCAATCTGTCGCCGTATAATGGACGCTAATTTGAATGACATGACATGTCATGAAGAAAGATTCGCCACCATTCAACAAGTTTGTAGTTCGTTTCTGCGCGACACCGAAGCTGGACTGCTTGAGGTATTGCACTTAGATGGAAGTCTGGAATTTCCAGGCAACTTGACGGCAAGCAGTTATCCCGACTCGATAAGGAAGGACACGAGAAGCGTATCAAATTCTACTGACGCTGCAAAAGTTTTCAGCGCATTGGAAACTTGGAAATGCCTTGAAACTCTGGCTGATGTTGCACCAGTAACAGGCGGTAGCGCTCTGATTGGATCACCACAGCAGCTACTGAACCAGAGAGATAAGACACCACTCAATTGCGTTAATCCTGTCGAAGCCCTGATGCCCTTTAACTACCGCGAGGAAGGCGAACAGAAATTTTTGGATCTCATTGATCAGCAAGTGCTGTTTCTTCGGCCAAAGGTGCGCGACAGAAATTATTAACTGAACTTTGGTATGTAGCTCTTACAATTAAGTTGCAATGCAGGATACTGTGGAGATTGGTGTGATCCCGTGCGAAAAAGCCGCACTAGTTTCTCCGTGTTGGGTTCAAACCCGACCTGCTGTCAAGAAAGCCTTTGAAAAGATTCATGTAAGTTGGGCGCCTGGATCAAATTTAACCTGGTTTTCGTATTGACTTCACTGTTTTGCTACCGTTTGATGAAGAGAAATGACACTTATTTCAGAGTCATTTTAGAGTTCGATCGATACGCTGTCAATGTTGAGGTAGGAATTCTATTCAATTTCATTCCGTGGTTTTTGTCGTTTTCACATAGCAATAACAATTATTGTCAATTTGTCATAGATGCGAAAGGAAATTGAACAGTATGAGGAAGAGATAGCAGAGCGTCGGAAAACCTTGTCCAGTCTGAAGCGCGACTTTGCTTTTCTTCAGTTTTCGATGACACCTGCAGAGAAGTCTCAGCGAAAGGCAGAGGTATGTACAGTCTTCACTGGAACAAGGAGTATTAATGAGAGTATCTAACTACGCGTGATGATGTATGTGGTAGCTGGCGCTTATTGACGTGGAAGGTATGTACAGTCTTCACTGGAACAAGGAGTATTAATGAGAGTATCTAACTACGCGTGATGATGTGTTATGTGGTAGCTGGCGCTTATTGACGTGGAACTGCAGGCAAAAGATGTGTATCTGGAGAAACTCCGCTCATTGCTTACCCTATGAAAATATACAAATTCTTGCTGCCATTAAACATTACATTGGTTGTGATGAGAAAATGTCCGCTCCAGAGGCTGGTGACGATTCGAACATTACGTCATCGATGTTAATTACCCCTCGATCACGATAGTAGCTGGCGTGGATAGTTTTCATGAAGTCGGACATCGCATCCGTTCTGACAAGCGCCACAATACAGCCTCCCCATCCAGCACCAGTAAGACGCGCTCCCAAAGCGCCAGCAGATACAGCAGCATCTACTAGAGCGTCTAATTCCACGCAACTGCACTCATATAACGTCTTGCAGCTGTGGTGACTTGCAGTCATGACGTTTCCGAGGCGTGTTAACTGTCTTTGCGTGAAAGCTGACGTTACCGTCACCTCATCTGGCGATCGCTGCACATCATGTGTGTATGGAGCACAAATTGCTCGGAACTGCTCCACACGTTCAGCCTCACTCCAGACGTGGAGAGCTCGCTGCTGCAGCTTGAATGATGTCGCTGATGCAAAAACCGCCTGTGCACACAGCAGACTGTCAGTATCATTACAAGAACAAATGACACCTTCAAATTCCGACCTTGCCAGCAGCCTCAAGTGAAGAACCAGTAAGTACTCCAATGAGCGGTTCACCAAACTCCTCTTCGATATCATGGACTGAATATTCAGGCAGAGAACAGGCAGTTGAAGCCATTTCCTGCAATTCCGTATATTCGATGTTCGTACTTCGAGCATTTTCGAGTGCTTGCTGAGCATCTACGAGGCGATTAATCTGATTACAACAAGTACGTAATAAGTGTCGTAGGGACTACCAGTCGGTGCTTTGAGGCTACACAGATACCTGCCGACGTACCTTTCTCCAGTCTTTAATGCCGGCCCATTTTGCTATCAGTTTCGCAGCAAGTGCGCACTCCAGAACGCGTTTGTTAAAGCGAGTGGCTGCATCAACTGCTTTTTCTGCCACCACCAAACTATTCGCAACAACAAAAGTCACCCCATCCGCATTATTCGGTACCCTCACAAAGTTGCTCGAAGCTGGAACGGTGGAAAAATTAAGGTACAAAGCTACATCACGTTGCGCTAGACACGCCACCGCTTGATCCATGCCACCTCCCATAGTGCCGACTCGATGCTCTGCCCGTCGACAAAGTTCTGCCAATTCAGCTCTACTGATAATGGACTTTTCTGCTGTTTGTAGGGCGCAGCTTGTGGCCAACGCAGACGCCACAACCAAAGCACTGGAGCTCGAGAGTCCACAGCCTGCAGGGATATCTCCATCCACCAGCATCTGAAGTTCCCCCATCCCCTTCTTAAACAACTCTGGACGCTCCTCTTGAACCCCCAAAACTCCACACAAAACATACTTCGCCCAGACCGCTCCTTCCTTTTCCACTTTCTGCAGCATTTCCTGTTCGTTCTCCTCCATTTTCAAAGACACCGTTTTGTATTGTGGCTTAGCGTTTGCCACACTTAGCGTTCTCACTCCTGATTCATGTCTACTAGAGTTTCCATTTTCTACATCTCCTTGTACGACGTTAAAAGCCACATAGACACTTTGTTCGATAGCCATGGGTAACACGGCGTAACCTTCGTAGTCCACGTGCTCCCCGATGAGATTTACACGCCCAGGAGCACGCGCGACGCCTATCGGCAAGTACCCAAAGTATTTCTTGAACGTTTTCATCACCTGCAGTAGCCGTTCGACCCCTTCGTCCCCTTCGGAAGGCAGCGGCAGCGTGCGGAACAGCTCCATCGACGTTGAAGTGATAACAACACACGTATCTTAAAATGGATGAAGTGGTCCACACACAGTCCTCTATTTGAAATCGCAAATGTCTGTGACGATGCGCAATTGCTATTAATAATGGCGACTCAATTGCTACGGCGGAAGAAGCCGCGTGTGCTGGTGGTGGGTGGTGGACCCGTTGGACTGGCCACCGCCTTCATGCTGGAGAAGCTTTACAACGTCCCTACGCGTGTGGTGGAGCGCCAGCGCAGTCCCACATGTCACCCGCAAGCGCATTTCGTCAATCTCCGTACGATGGAGATGCTTTACGCTGCAATGCCAGAATTTCACGACCGACTGCTGGCTCAAGCGGCGCCCAGTGTACTGGTGAGAAATAATTCGACTGTCTTCTCAATGACAGATAGCGAGTGCTGAGCTTTGGCATTGTGTGGATAGTGGCGAGACTACGTTTACTGCACGGGAGTGGGAAAAGCTCGCGAGATTGCGCGTATCGACCAGTTCGGACCTTGTAAGTGATGCTGGCTGATGTCAAATGCAAGTATTAGTATGGTGAGATTCTTACGAACTTTTCTTCCTGACTAGGTATCCCTCGGGATACGATTTCACAGGCAGCAGCCAATGGTGACAGCCTCAGGAAGTCGCTGGGGGCGCTGTCACCGACGCAGTTTCTTCACTTCCCGCAGAATCGCTTTGAGACGCTTTTGAATGAGTTTCTGGCTGAAAACGACGTGTCTGTGGAGCGTGCAGTGGAACTGGAGAGCTTGAAATTACCGTCGGAAGGTTCTGCTACGCAATATCCACAAGTCACTCTACGTCACTTGTGAGTTGCAGAAATTACGTGATGTTTGTATTAAGACACGACTGATAATTTGGTGCTTGTTAGGGATACAAACACACTCGAGCGAGTCTCGTTTGATTACGTCGTTGGGGCGGATGGGGCACACAGCTCAGTACGCAGTTTGAGCGGTATTGACATGGCTGGAACGAACAACTTGCAGAGTATCGCGAACGTGTATTTTACCAGCAAAGCCTTGTCTAAGGCAGCACGCGAGAACCCTGCAATGTTATACTTTGTGGTAACCTTTCCCTTCTGCTTCCGACATTTTATGTTTTATTGTAGCTAATCCAGTATTTCATCTGTGTCTTTCTAGTTTAACAAGGAGGTTGTCGGTATTCTGATCGCTCACGACCTGAATAAGGGTGAATGGGTCTTTCAGATCCCCTTTTTCCCTCCCCAAGAGTCAATACCATGGGACTTCTCGATTGCCCAATGCAAGGAGATTATTCGCCACATTTTGCCCAAGAATGTTCATGTCGGCGATGACGACATCAACATCCTGTCAGCTGGACAGTGGAGAATGGGCGCGCGTGTGGCCAAGCAATACGACGCCGGGAACCAGCGCGTGTTTCTTGTTGGTGATGCCGCGCATCAGTTTCCCCCGGCAGGTGGATTTGGTATGAACACAGGACTGCAGGATTCGCACAATTTGGTCTGGAAACTCGCACTGGCAACGCAGTTGAACGGTGACAACGCGATTAACTCCAACACCATTGACACTCAAGTACTGTTGCGTTCATACGGTCGCGAACGTCAGCTTATTGCCAAGATCAACACGCAGTTCAGTCTCAGCAACGTTGCTCGAACCATGAAGATTCCTCGCGCACTTAACGTTTCCCACGATAACGCCCAGACACTCGCGAAGATCATCAATTCGGCACCGATGCAACTGCTACCGCTGTCCGCGCAGCGTGAAATTGCGCAGCGCGCCATGCGTGTCGGTAAATTACCTCTTGGATTGCTTGACGAAGCGAAAGATGCAGGTGGAGCTGGAAGCGCCTTGGGTGACAGAATGCGTGCTAGTGTGCAAGATATCGTGACACGCCGTAAGACGCTCGGGTTGCTGTTCTTCCACTTCGATATCGGCTTTTCGTACGACGCTTCTTTGTGGGCGTCTCGTGCCAAGAAACTCATGGAAGACCCAGCGCTGGACCAGTCGGTGGAATTCCGTACCGATATTGGGCATGGCAAAAGTATCATTTATGCTCCGGCTTTCCGTGTTGGCGAGCGCTTTCCGCACTTCTGGTGCACTCGTGACCATCCGAATGCTGCGAAAGTGTCGACTCACGACATGATGCGCCTTGCTGCTGAGAGTGAAAAAATGACTGAGAATGTGCAGTTCGTTCTCGTCGTTAGTGGTCGAGATGCTGCACAAGTAATCAATTCGTGCTCAGCTTCACCTTCGCCAATAGTGTCGAAACATGTGTCTCTGGTTGTGTTGCGATCGAGTGTTGATAGTAATTCGTCGAAGGCTGATGCGGCAATTATTAAAGCTCAGGAATTATCGACCTTCAACTCTGTGCTCTCATGGAAAGTTCTCGAGGACGACGAAAGCAACCTGAAGACATGGACCAGCTTCACGACGTCCAATGCTGCTGCTCTTGTTCGTCCAGATGGCCATGTTGGTGCACTTTGGAAGACTGAGGAGCTTGAAAAACTGTCAACTGTCGCTCTAACACAGGCACTACAGCGTGCCGTCCAGCTGAGTTAAACAGCACACATTGCAGCATACAGGTAGAGTCGAACACGCTCGTGAGAAATAAAACTAAATTGTTGGTACAGCAGATGTGGTAGTTGCTCAAACGATGGCCTCCAGTCCCCGCTGAGTACTTGGTACTTCACCAAGTGGTTGTAGCTGTCTTACAGACCGCCGCATCTCCTGTCGAGCTGTGTTACTAGTATATACGCTATTGCTATTGACTTTGACGACAGTTGGAGGTACCAGGAATGGCTCTAACTCACTGGCGTCAGCACTCGACTTCTTCTTCGTTACTGCCATAGGAGCAATACCAACATTCATTCTCATTAGAGACTCCAGTGGTTTCTCGTCTGATAACACAACTGCAGGCGGATTAAGTGTGTACAATGCCGTACTAATAGCCACGAGCCCCATCGCCAACAGCGCGTTGTGACCGAACGGTTTCCCATTGAAATGCGTCTCTAGTAAAGCTGTGAGCCCCATACCCCCCACAACTGCAAAGCTTTTCTCCACATTACCACAATCTCGGATCACAAAACCCACTAGCACTCCACCAAGAGCTTGGCACATAAGAGCCACAAGTGTCAATACACTCCAACCTTCCCACATTCCGTCTTGGGAGTCCGCTTCATTACTTGCAGTAGTTGACATCAGTCCGTCCTGAACAACAGCGAGTGTCATAAGGGTCATCTGCCCTAGTAGACTGAGTTCCACTGTTACCATGTATTGGTTCCTTTTCTCACGCTGCAATGCTCTCTGGATAATACTCCCAGCTACAGCAGATAGAACCGCCGCTAGAAGCGCTTGATACATCCCAGTGAAAGCTGCAGCGTCTGTGGGTTTTGGCTCCGTCTGCTCCGTTTCCACTGACGAAGTTGTCATTAGAACGGCAGCTACACACAGCAACCCCAGAGCTACAAGTTGTAATGGAGATTGTCGTGTACCCAACAGTAGGTACACCAGCAACGCGGTCCAGATGATCTTGGTTTGATTTAGTACGTTAAAGGTGACGCCGTCCAGTGCCACGACCGCCGCGTGGTTCAGCAGGTTCTGCAGTACGTAAATAAGCGCTGGTAGTACTGTCGAGGCTAGAGCAGCGCGTACTTTCCACGTCTTGAGCTGGTTCAGAAGTCCTTCTTGTCCTCGTGTAAGACTTAGTGGTACTAACGCCAACAACAGTTTGAGAAACTCAACGACCCCCACACGCAGACGAACGTCACGTGCCTCACTCGCGTACCAACCCATAAGGACAGGTTGGACACCCACTTGCAGTGCCAGGAGAAGCAGCAGCGTCGCTTGTCGAGTCGTGGACGCGGCCATCACTTAAGCTGATTGGGATAGATGGGGAAATGAGAGTGTATACACGGCTGGTTTTTAAGATGTATAGTGGTGTATACTTTTAGGTGCGGAATGGCTTTGCTGGCGGATAGGAAGAAGGTGTGGTATCGACAGACAACACCTTTCTTAACGATATGCTAAACAATACTGCATTGAGGTGGACACTGAGCTGATTGTTGCTGACAGGCAATTTACTTAAGTGACTTGAGTCTGCTTTGCTTCCAGTATTATTTCGGTGGTCGTGTAGGACCGAAAATATCAACGGATTTTTGCCAACTGATGGCACTGTTCTACTAAAAACAACCGTAAGTGCCATCATTTGACAATAGACCGTCACCAAGACAAAAGAGCATGAGGATTACGGGTGAATTGAAACTTGGAAGCCGGTGAGGCTCAGGTTGCGCGAGCCATGGCCAACTGAATTATAATAACATGTGAGCGTTTTGATCACCAACTGACCCGTTGTATAATCGCGGCGTTAGCAATCGGCACAACATGTGCCACAGTAGAAATATGTAAGTCCCATCCCTTGATGTCAGCTCCGTGTCTTCGTCGCAATCCACTACAAATGAAGCGAATACTGCGGCGCTTCACGGTGTTCCTGCTGCTCGTCGCAGTCTACAGAGCGCCAATCGCGTCTGCTAAAGAACTACAAACCTCGAGCACAGGCATACCCACCGGTTCTACGAGTATTGGAAGCGTCGCTGTTGGTTGCTCGCTATGTCGCGACAGTGGGAATTGCTCCGTGGCCATGAACGATACAACGTCCGGAGTCTTTTGTGGAGACCTACATACTTCCGTTAGCACCACCCAGGCGTGCTGCTGCTCGTACTACACCGAGTGCCGAATAACCAGCAAATCAAGAGCATGTGAGTGTGGCGGAGAATCGTTTACCGCGCAGTTCCGCCACGAGAGACTTTCGTCCACTGAAGGAGCGAACAAAACCGATCCCCTACCCGTCCAAGACAGCTACACTTCTACATCAGAGGCCTATACGGAGAGCAGCGAAATGCCGGTATCCACCGAGATCCTGCTCCACTTGTCGGCGTATCTTGCGCTCTTTGTATTCGCCATGTACGTGGATCAATGGGTAGAGTGTTTCAGTGATTTCCGTCGGAACCAAATGGTGGCGTACAGTGAGACGGTCGAGATGAAGATGCTGCGTTTCCGCCAACGATTCAGCAAGCGGCAACGAGAGTCCAAAGTGGACACCGACACTGACGATAATCTCCCACTGCTCATGTTGCAATCCCCAGCGCCAACCTCATCACCTGTATTTACCTTCCCCGATAATTCCGACGTTGAAGTCCCAACGACCAACGAACAGAACGCAGCAATGCACGAAGAAGTTGTAGTTGTCACCGTTCCTGTTCAGTACGTGGAAGAAGTTAGTGTTAGTCGACCAGAATGCCCGACAGAGATGCATGAAATCTCGTTAGAGTGACGTTGTACCATAATATCAACTACATTTCACAACCAAATGTTCTTCCTAGCAACCTGAAAGTACAAATTAAACGGTTTGAATTGAAGAACCGTCCTGCTCTTGCCTTCCACTGTCGGTCTGTGGTTCGACTGCAACTTCAACGTCAGCACTTGTTACCATTTCTGATGGTGATGAAGATTCTGGACGCAACGGAGTTGAATCATCGCCAGCGTCATCTGCAGCTTCCACAGCCTCAGACGCGACACCAGTAGCTGCAACGGTAGCAGCCATCGCATTCTGCTCTCTCAATTCCTCGTCCTCTGAGTCGCTGTCCACTGTATTTACAATGCTGTCATCGCCTCTCGCTCTAGCGGCAGACGGTGTACTAGCCAATAGCTGATGGTTACTGTTCATGACCTTGTACGGTCCAGCGCACATCTTGTCGTAGGCTAACAATGCCCAGGCGATGAGTGAAAGCCCCACAAAGAGGTAAAACCTCGTAGTCATGATTTCTTCCTCTCGTGCGCCGTCAAAGCACTCGCATGTGTTGGAGAAAATGGTCGTCATGCACTCGTTACGGAAGGAGCAACAGCAAGGCTGGAAGGTGGACAAGACGTCGCCACAGAAAACGCCAGTCGACTGATTGTGCACAGCGAGGGAGCAGTTTTCTCCGTTGCGGCACAGCGCACAGCCGCGGTCTGCGGGGGCGTAATACTCCATACTCTGATGACGAAGGTGGTCGCCCCCGAACAAGGCCAGAGGCTCTGCGTGGACGGCCACAAGCGAGAGAAGGAGCAGGAGTAATGACGTCCGGAACGCTATCATAGTGAGAGTATGTGAGTATCGTAAATGTACGATTAAGGGAGGTAGTGAATTCGTTAGTCGTGTGCCAGTTCCGCCCTTTTAAAAGTAATTGTGTGGAACACACAAACTCGAGCAAAGGCAATGAATGCAGGTTTTATTTACGAAATATTAGCAGGCTTGAAGACGTTGAAGCCGTCTCCAGCCGTGCTCATGAGCACACCTGGACACTGCGGGTGGAAGTGGAGTTCCTTAATGTCGCTTTGACCCTGATGGATGAAGAGCAGCTGCGGAGGAAGGTCCAGTTTCTTCTCGCCGTTGTCTCCATGAACGGGTACAGCAGCTTCGGCATCTTCTTCCACCGACATATCCCAGACTGAGATCTGGTTGTCCGCTCCTGCCACAGCAAGCACCGACTCGTCCGTCGGGTGCCACTCAATCGACGTGACTGGCGCCGTGTGGTACCGGAAATGCGCCACCGGGTTGTCCGCCTTAAAGTTACGCAAGTCCCAAATCTTGAACGAGCCGTCGTCCGAGCCGGACGCTAACAGGTACGCGACGTTGCGGTTCCATGAGATCACGTTCACATCATCGTCGTGAGCAGCCACGTCTAGCATGCTGCCAGCCTTCCGTCGAGTGTCCCAAATGCGGACAGTACGGTCCGACGAGCACGATGCAAAGACTGAGGCCTCTGTGGGGCTCCATTGCAAGTCCTCCACCGAACTCTTGTGACCTGTGAAAGGTACCTTGTCCACACTCCATGCAGCTTCCGAATTGGCCCAGAGATAGATGAACTTGCTGCAGTCACCCGTCACTAGACGTCCAGCCTGAACGGGAGACCAATCCATAGCGAATCCTTCGTCAGCGTGACCCGAGAACGTGTACACAGGTGTCTGTTTGGCTGGAAGTGGAGCAGAAGACTTACCATCCAGTGACTCGAGCTGCTTAGCAATGTCCCAAAGGTGCACCTTCTTACGGTCGGACCAGGTGGCTACGATGTTGGACGACTGAGGCATGCAACGAATGCGGTTGACACCTCCTGGGTGCGGAATGGACCTGGACTCAAGCACTGGGTCGCCCTCAGTCTCATCCTCATCGTCAGATCCTTCGTCTTCTGAGTCTGAGCCGTCGTGATTCTTAGTCTTGTGCAACTCGGACATCTTCATAACTGTGATCTGGTTGTCGTCCGGGTTAGTCGCTTGTGTACCAGCCACCATGAAAACTGTCATGGGGAAGCGAGAGCGCACAGCTCCGAGGTTGTCGCGCACGACGTCAATGCTGAGCGAGGGCCACTCGGCCGTCATGGCGTAGTACATGTCGTAGGCGCTGCTGTCATAATCCAGCACCTCATCATCCTCCAGTTTGTCCACACCAGGCATAAACACCTTCTTCACTTGTTTGTCGTCCTTCTCGTCCTCGTCCATGTCCACATCCTTGTCGGCCGTTGCCTCGCCGTCCACAATCTCCTCGTCACTCTCAACCATCTCCTCGTCCTCCATGTCGTCTCCGAACGGGTCCTCAAACACCAGGTCCTCTTCGCCATTGGACTGGCCTTGCGCCGTGTGGCGCTTCAGGTCGCCAGAGAATTCGGTGGCCGCACGCTTCTTCTGCTGGCTCATAGTACTGCAAGATTTGGGTTCACTTGACAAGCGCAATGCGATGGCGGTAGGCCGAATGACAGGCCAATGGTTCGGAGCAATGGACCGGAGCAACTCTGAACCGGTAGCCTAAAATACTTACCGGTATAAACCGATCGGTTTGTAGCCATCTAAAATATTATGTGGAACACACAAAGGTTACATCAAATTACCGGTATTTTGAACCGGTGCATTTCGGTGGTAAGTCAAACGAGAGGTCCAACGCTGAGCGTATGTTGAGCTCCTTGCGGCGACGACCGGCGACTCTGCTGCCACGTAAAGTGCTCATTGCAGCACGTGGTCAGCACACCAAGGAAGGTCTTGAGATTCGAGAATCTGTTCGGTAAGTTAAAAGGCAGTAAAATACATTTATTAACACATTTAACCGAATTGCTAAATGCTCTGACAGGAAATTGGACTACGACGGGTATCTCTGTGGCCTGCTGCTGCCTGTAAAGACTCGTCCGTCCTTCTTCGCTATTGTATGTGAATGTGTAGTATTAATGTCAGTGAATATCTGTAGACAATAGACTGACAATTCCTATTTTGTCTGGTTTCAGCGAGCGCTGAATGCGGAAGTTGCGACCATCAAAGACTCAGTCCACAGCAACCAGATCACAGGCAAGATCCGCATGCAGTGGTGGCGGGAGCGTATCTACAATTTGTATCAGGTATCAACTGGGGCAGGTGTCGAGCGACCGGAGCAGTCCACGGCGCTTCTGCGAGCTCTAGACCAGGCCATTCAGGAGCACGAGTTGACACGGAGATGGTTCGAGCGGCTGCTGGACGCGCGCGACCAGGATTTAGATCGAGAGGAAGTGCAAAGTCTACGTGATCTGGAGATTTACGCGGAGCAGACGGCCGCGTCGCTCTTATACCTCACGCTCGAGTGTCTTGGGGTTCGCGACGACACGGCAGACCGCGTGGCTGGACATGCCGGCGTCGCTATTGGTTTAGCGACAATACTACGAGGAACGGCTTATCATTGCTCACGACAGCAGTCGTATTTGCCCCAAGATCTCATGACCAAGGTACGGATCAATGATGTCGTTGTGGATTTGTTTGTTTCCTGGTATCCTTATGCTTATTGTTGGCTTGTTGTAATGGTTTGTTACAGCATGGCGTAACTGAGAATGATCTGATCGCTGCTGTGGAGGATCCCAAACTTGGAGAGAAAGTGGCTCCTGTGGTGTTTGATGTCGCCTGTCGTGCAATGGAGCACCTCCATCAGGCTCGTTTGTTACGTACTGATTTGCCTAGTGAGTCACGGCGTGTGTTCCTGCCGCTTGTGAGCTCCTCCTTGTACCTGAAAGAGCTGGAAGCAGCAAACTTTAACGCCTTTGCACCTGAACTACAGCAGCCAAGTATGCTGCAAATGCACTTGAAGGTGTTAAAGCACTTCTTTTTGCGTAAATACTAGACCCGTAGGTAGAGCTAACAAGGAAGAAAACAAACCAAATACACTAAGCGATTCCTACTCTTTCGGCATTTTGTCTCGAAAGAATGGAGTTTTCTACTTATTGACCCCCGAAAATTACTCGCTCGATTGATTGAGGAGCTCTGTTTCCTAATGTTTAGTTTCACAAACCAAATACACTAAGCGATTCCTACTCTTTCGGCATTTTGTCTCGAAAGAATGGAGTTTTTTACTTATTGACCCCCGAAAATTACTCGCTCGATTGATTGAGGAGCTCTCTTTCCTAATGTTTAGTTTTCTCGCCTAAGCTGATGAATACCGGTATATACAAAAGCTTTTTCGTCTGTTTGCCTCTCATTAAGCTTCACGACAGTAGTAGACAGTGCCATTGAACAGGGCAAGAGCCACTAGGACGAGCAGCTAATTCCTCTGTTTCTTAGCCGATCCTATCTGATTGTTTCCACTGCTCGAGCTTCCCTGTTGTTGCTGCTGCTGCTGACCACTGGACGACCGCCGCTTAGCGTCCAAAGCTGCCAATTGGCCCTGTAATTGGTCCTTCTTGAGTTTCACGCGGTTTTCAAACTCGAAGCCGCTCTTGAAATAATCGAGACGCGACGGCGCTGAAATATGGAGCAGTTCCTCCTCAATAGCACAAGCCTGCAACAACAATCAGAGTACCAAAACCACATTAGTTGGACTCTTCCATTCCCCAATACATCGTTTAAGTCGTACCACTTGTAGTAGATCTTCGTACGTGGAACAGCGACTGGTATAAGCGTCGCGAATCTTGGAACGCACAGCCTGACGCTCCTCAATGGTCAGGTACATCCTCCAATCCTGCATAGTGGACGACTGGGAGACGCTGCGTGTGGCTGTCGTGGCGCTGACGTTGGTGCTGGCCACGGAGGAGCCGCCTCCTGCTGCCGACAGTCCACTGCTGCGACCTGGGAAGCTCTGATTGACTGACGGACGATTATAGACGCCTGAGGAAGTCACTGCGCGCAGCATCTGCGGCGGATTCGTGTTGGATGTCGCATGCAGTACAGAAGGGATGGAGTTCATGTTGTTCATTCCTACGCCCAAGTGGCTGGCGAGACCGCCGTGTCCGTGACCACTTACGCTACCGTGGAGTTCATGTTGTTCATTCCTACGCCCAAGTGGCTGGCGAGACCGCCGTGTCCGTGACCACTCACGCTGCCAGATGCACCACCACTTAGCGTACGCTTAAGGGATGGGATGGTTTGCGCCGCGCCGTTCGGGTCGTTCTTCATCTGCCCCAGGTTCATAGCTGCCTGCGCACAACACTACAGCTTCAGAACTTCTTTTGTTCCCCCTTTTTTACCGAAAATCAAGGCAGCGGTATTCAACTAGTAGTGTACGGTACTGGTTTTTGACCTCCAGTACCTCCAATAATACCGGTAGTGTTGAAGGTACTGTAGGATAAGAGCAAATGGTTCATTTCCTTGGCAAGAAGCTTATCGGTGCAATGGATCGTGCGGCCACACTACAGGCTGGAATGCGTCGCAAAACTCATCGAACAACATATTTAGTGACGTCTCCAGCGCTACAGTCTGCGCGTCGGTGGATGCTGCGGTGTCGCTAGTTCCTCGTCGCTTCCACTTCCGCGCCAACTCACGCGTCTTTGCGGCTTGAACCTCACGCTGTAAGTGACCGGATCGACTCGCACTGGCTGCGGCAACAGCTCCTGAATTGACCGCTTGTCGTTTGGACTTTTTCTTCTGTTGTTTTTTCTTCTTCTTACCCTTCTTGGGCTGTGGCTGAACCTGCACCGACGATCGGAAACGTTCCCTCCACTCGTCACTCAGTACATATCCATACTCATACTCTCCTTCTTCCTCTTCGACCTCGTCGTTTTCGTCTTTAACCGTCGCAATCGGTGCTTCCACTGAGATCGACTGACCGACTGGGTAGTTGTTATAGTATTCCCCTGCTATCGGCGGTTGTACTGGAGCAAACGTCGTCGGAGTGAGCCACCGCCTCTCCTGTCTAACCTGCTGCTCCGCGAAGACCCGCGGCCAGGCTTCTGGGAACGGAAACGGCGGCGGGATGAACCCGTCCATTACTTGAATGATAACTTCAACCGGTATTATAGTACCGGTTTTCATCCATCAATTACTGGTTGCGAAGTACGTAGCCATTTCATCACAACTAATTTCCTCCATTGATCAAATAGCTGTGATGCCGCCCCAGAAGAAGCGCACGCGTAACGCCGACAAAGCGCCGCTGGACCCGACGGCTGCCCCCAGTACGGAAGACCATGAGGTGGAGATGATGGAGGACTCGGACAGCGACAGTGATAGCGATGATGATCTCTCGTTTGCTGCGGCCTCCGCCGGAGCCGTCGATGCGGAGGACTCAGACGACGACATGGAAGGCGGAGAGACCGCCACAGCCACCAATAGCAACGTAAACGTGGACTTTGTCTTCTCCGACCCACGCGAGGTCCATTTCCACAGTGTTAAGCAGTTCCTGCTAGCCTATTTGCCACCGTCGCAGCCTTTTGACGTGTCCGGATTGGCAAACGCCATTGTGGGCCAAGTCACGGCCGGTACAATGGTCTGCGCTGAGGGAGAAGACGATGTGTATGGCTTCATTACGACACTTAACCTTAAGAGTTTCGCAAACGAGAAGAGTCTCCAACAGATTCTACAGCACGTGACCAAGAAATGTCCGGCTTCTGACCAGCCCAAGCTGCAGCAGATTCTTAGCACCAAGAACGTGGGACTCGTGCTTAACGAACGCATGGTGAACCTGCCGTACCAGCTTGTACCAGCGCTACACTCTGCACTGCATGAGGACATTGAGTGGGCCATCGAGAACGAGGACACGGACGAGTTGCGTGACAGTTTTAAGATGGACTATTTTTTAATCTTGGCCACATGTACTGAAGAGAAGAGCGGTGGGGCCAATGGTGCTAAGAAGGGAAAGAAGACCAAGACGACGTACGAGCAGACGGTGAAGCTTTTCCAGAACTTCGAGGATGAGTTTCTCGAGCAGGATGCGGAGCTTCGTTTCTCGTTCGACACCCCATTGACGGAGCGCGAACGTGTGGACAAGAGCAGCAAAACTACTGTGGTGATGCTGCTCGAGCGCGAAAAACATAAGGCGGCATTGGCGAGTATCTCGGCGATGATCAACGTGTAATTAGAATATTTAGCGCTCCTTTCCTGCTGGGTCTTCCTCTTCGTGGTCATTATTCATGACTATTGTTCGCCATCCAGTCTTTTGCGAGTCCAATGCTCGTGCGGAGATGGCGTAACTCGTTTTCTTCTTCAGGCCGTAGGAATCGCCGGCTTAAAACTGATTTGGTTGCTACTTGCTCTCCACCTTTTCTCGAGTTTCCTGCTCCAGTTCGATCTTCAAGTGAAATGCCGTTTTTCCAGTACGAAGATCCTTTTCGATGTGGTGAAAGCGGTGAGGCTTCCCACTCGTCAACATCGTGGTCAAATATAACGTTCTTGCTTTCAGTTTTGCATACTGAGTGATTTACAACTTCTCGCTTGGATTTCGTTGTGTTTCGCTCAGTTTGAGAGCGATGAGTTGAGGCTACTAATTCGTTCTTGACACGAGTCAGTGACTCGGGTGAAAAGGCTGAAAGTTTTTCTTCCAATGCTTGCAACTTTGCTCGCTGTTTCGAGACAGGAGAAATTTGCTTCATTGTTGACTCTCGGGAAGTATTTTGTGAAGAACTAAGTGGGTTATAATTGACATTTCGATGTCGATGCGCTTGTCTTTGACTCGCTGAGCTGCTGGCAGTCGAGATCGAGTTGAAATCAAACTGTTCCTTTACCGGTTTCTTTTTCATTATACCGGTAGCTAAATCCTTCAGAAGCAAATGCTGGGTCTGATCTTGGAGCTTTTTGGCTGCAGTTAAGACGGTCGCGTCACATTCTTCTTGCTGCTTTTGGATGGAAGCGTACATCTCGTCTTCAATTTCTGCAACTTTACTAAGGTATTGCTGTTGAAAGACTTCAAGTCGCAATGCATAGCTCTGTATTGACATCAACATACGAGTTGTTTAATAAGAAGAAAGAAAACACGGGAATACAAGGCACGTGCTCACCTCTCGGATTACTCTCACTTGGTTTTCTAATGCACGCTCTTCTTGCTTCTTGAGAAATTCAAGTTCGTCGACGGCTTGCTCCAGCTTATCCTGTACCTGGTTGGCATCTAGCGTAGATGTTAAAACAAATGAGTCGGGTCATCTACCTCTGCTCTCATGACGTACTGGAGTCACGCTGCATTGAATGCCGCCTTATCTGTTCTCGCAACGAGTTCATGTGCTGGTCAATTGCCGATTCAAGAGGTCGTCCCGAGATCGTTGGATTGCATGGTTTATTTAACGTTCTTGCATCGCTCGAGCTGCTGGCGTTGCTCAAGCTACTGACGGGCTGTCGACGTTGGGATCGGGATCGTTCTGTATTGGACGGCTCTCGCTCTAACTGCGACCTTCTACCACTCGGACTACACTGTTGTTGATTGGTATGCTTTCTCTTAACCTTCGTTGGTCGATTAAGGAAGATGCGACGCAACCGTTTGAACCGATCTGCCTCATCATTCCGCCTTAGTCCGAGCTCAACACCGTCACTTGAAGCTTCACTATCACAGCAACTTTCGACTTCACTTTCACTGCTGTATCTACTCTCACTGCTACTGGAGTAGATTCTGTCGTCTCGTTTATCGTCTCTATTGTAGCAGCTTCGTGTCATGCTCAACTAAAAAAGTTCAAGTGTGTCTTTTCAAGACAGGAAAACTGACGTCACTCTGGTACCAACTAACTGGTACAAATTGAAGTTGCAAGCTTTCTGGACCTGGTCCCAAGTCTCTTTCAACTTTTTCACAAAAACTTTTAAGTAATAATTCTTACTTGGTTCTCACCATGGGAGCGGTGACCAAGCTGTACGCGTACTCAAAGCTTGTGATTGTGCTAGTGGTTCAAATGGTGATGAAGATGTTGCGAATGGGGATGGATCGCTTTACCGACATGAGTCGACAGCTACTGGCATCTCACGTCAATGTAGCAAATGGAGAGAAGCAATTGCTATGGGATGAAGACGACGAAGATGCTACACTCAATGATCGCTTGAATCATCAAGTGTCTTTTTCTGGTGAAGAGGAGAAATGGGAAGCTGGAGGACGAAACCTGCTGGATGAAAACGCCATGAGAAATCGTCAAGCCTCCGAGTCGAGCACTGAAGATGAACTGATTGAGTTTAGCGACGGAGAAGACAAGCCCAATGTAATTGCCGCGCTCTATCCAGCCAAACGCATCAGACCCTCCACGACAGCCCGTCAGGTCTCTACTCCAGCATACTGTTACTGACTTGGTACCGCCCAACACGCAAGATGTTCAGCAAAACAATTTACTAAAAATATTTAATTTTTAATTTTTATTGCTGTGCTATGTACCGTAGTGGTACTATCGAGTATTTTTCTAAAACTTGATATAATCTCTAAAAGTTTACAAACTAAACCAATTGTTTCAAAATGATGCATTTCCCAAGTCATGACGTCGCGGACTATACGCCGCTCTCTATTGCGGTTCCTCTTGGCGGTGATCGTGGCCATCGCCTGTATGTTGGTACTGTCTGTCCAAGTACCGAGTGTTTCCGCAGCTTCTGCCGATTCCCACGACTTCAAACGCTTTGGAATCGGAGAAGCGTTCGATGATGAGGAGGAGGACGACGACTGGGATTTCATGGATGACGACGCCATTCTGGAGCTCTCGCAGCTCCAAAACGGTGGGAATCGTGTGCAAATAAAGGAACTGACTGAATTATGCGTGGATTCCGTGCCTTCTGAGCGCGTGAATGACAACTATTGCGATTGCGATTGCGAGGACGGGAGTGACGAGCCGAATACGGCGGCTTGTTCCCACGTGCTTCTGAGGTCTTGGAAGTCGCCAATCGACCGGAAATTTAGCTGCGCAACTGACGACAAGCTGGTATCCTTGGCGTTCGTTGGGGACGAAGTGTGCGACTGTTGTGACGGAAGCGACGAGCGAGAAGGAGCGTGTATCAACACGTGTGCTACTGAGTGGCACGAACGACTGAGGACGCTGAAAAAGAAACTGGAAATGGTGCAAAGAGGCATAGATATTCGTAAAAGTTACTTAACCCGGTCTGTGACCAAGGTGGAGCAATTGAATGCAGACTTTGAACGTCTTGCAGAAGCCTACCAGACTGGACAACGAGCTTTTGAGGATTTGAAGGAAAGAGCACAGCAGAACCCGGAGTTACGGGGACAACTGGAGCAATCGTACAGTGTGCTGCGTTCAGTACAGTACGTCACGTACGTCCAGAGTCGCGTTTTGGACTACAGCACTTTCTCCGATGCAAGTTGGAAACCAGCGTTTGTTGAGCTTGTGGGGCAGTGCTTCCCATTCACAGTGAACGAAAAGCAACTGAAAGGCGGGACACCCAACGTTATTCCTCGCGAATACATCATGCGCTTCTGTCCGTTCCAGAATGTCTCTCAGACTGAGCCCAATTATCCGAAGTGGGCCAAGGCAGAACGTCTGACTAAGGGCGGAGGTGTTACTGTTGTCGAAGAGGAAGAAGTTCCACGGCCTATTGGTTTGGGTATCTGGAATCAGTGGTTGGCCAGTGACGACAATCTCTCTGTTTTCACTCGTGTACACGACTACAACCATGGAGAACCCTGTGCTGGTGGGAAAGAGCGTCAAGTACGCGTTGAGTTCTCGTGTGGAGATTTTAGTCACATTGTCGCTGCTGAAGAACGTGATATGTGTGAGTATGAGATTCTCTTTTCGACGCCTGCTGCATGTGATGTGAAAGAAGAAATTGCCTTACTGGACGAGATCGCTCGAGTGGAACAATTCCCGAAGGAGTTTAAGCACCAACACTCGAAATTAGACGTGGGTAATGTTCCTGAAGGCCATGAAGAACTGTAGTTTCCTAATAGAATAAAACTGGGTTCGCGTTAGGTACTGGAGTCGTCAGATTCGAGCTACTCACTTTAACATCAGCGTTTGCAGTAGCTTCTGCTGACGCATTTCAGTATCTTTCTCGTCGCGCTTCTGTTTCAGAATCACTTCTTCTTCTTCGTCTGTAAGCCATCGCTTGCGCTCCCCGCGAATAAAGTCACCGTATTTCCATCTCGTACTGTCATCAACGCTATAACATGCCACACCTTCAACAAAGCCGTTTACAAAACAGCCTCGAAGTCGATGGCCATTCGTGTACAGTACTTCACCTTCTCCATGTCGTACATTTTTCACAAACATACCGACATACCGCACCAAACGATAAAGGCCGCTCCGATTCGCTCCAGTCGCTATTTTGAAGCTTGGTGCACCATTTTCCAGAATATTCTTGACTGAAAGTTTGTCGAACTCTAAAGGAAGATAAACGCGTTCGCCTTGACCATGAAGCTGTCCGTGATTCCACTCACCACGCCATAGTTTTCCATCAGGTGAACGCAATGCTCCTTGTCCATGGAAACGACCACGTACGACACCACCTTGATACGTCGTTTCGCCTCGTCCACAATGCCAGCAACCAGAGTTTTCCGGATACTCGTATTCTCCGTTCCATTCCCAGTTAAGTTGTTGCTGCTGAGATTGGTTTAATGATTTCTTTTGCGTCTTTAAACCAATCTCCGTCTCTGGCTGCTCTTCGATCTCATACATATATGGTGTGAAGATGTACACTATGGAAGCCTCTCCAGTCTGATGTCCGTTGCAATAGTCCCCGTTGTATACTAACTCGCCTCTTCCTCCGCTCTTCACTTTTTTAAAGCGAGATTTCAACACAATTGTGCTTTTAAAAACTCCTCGGCCGTGCATCTGGTCATCTACCCACTCACCTTCATAACGATCTCCATTCGAAAACAGTCTCGTACCTTTCCCATGACGTTTAGAGCGCACAAATGTGCCTTCGAACACGCCACCATCTCGATAGACCAGACGTCCTTCTCCATGTAAATCTCACAAATGTGCCTTCGAACACGCCACCATCTCGATAGACCAGACGTCCTTCTCCATGTAAATCCCCCTTTAAAAAGTCTCCCTCGTATGCATCTCCATTAGAAAACCTCTTAGCTCCTGGACCCGTCTGAAGTCCACATTCAAATACACCAACAGCAATACAACCATCACGTTCAAACACACCTGAGCCATGAGGTTCATCGTTCTCCCACGCTCCTTCATATCGCCTTCTCGTCGTTGTACTAGCTTCTCCCTTGCCATATACGCGAACTCCGTGGCCTTGTCGCTTGGCATCGACAAACTCTCCAACGTATGAACCATGAACACCATCAGCTCCGTACGACATCCGACCAAAACCGTGAAAGTTATCGAGACGAAAGTCACCGCTGTACGTTGAGCCATCGCGAAATCGCAGCTCCCCACGACCATAACGAAGACCTCTAACAAACTCCCCATCGTACACATCCCCTGATGCTCCATAGACACAAACACCACGACCATGATAAAGTCCTTGTTTCAGTTCACCATCGTATTGGTCTCCAGTACGGGTCTGCCACGTTCCACGGCCATGCTTTAGACCACGTAAGAAATCACCTTCGTACTTCTCTCCATGTCTGCCACGTTCCACGGCCATGCTTTAGACCACGTAAGAAATCACCTTCGTACTTCTCTCCATACAACCATTGTTTGGTCAACGGGTGTTGATTCTTGGGTACACGAAGTATACCGAAGCCTTCAAACAGGTTGTTGATAAAATCACCAATGTAGCTGCCACCTGAACCAAAAGTTAAGACACCTTGACCGTGTCGCTTGCCATCCACCCACTCGCCGTTGTAGACGTCACCACTCGAGTACTTAAATCGACCGCGTCGATGAATGGATCCATCATCTCCAAGGCGCCAAGAACCGACACTGTAACTCACGCTTCCTCCACTCTTGACAGCCTCTTGCTTGCTTGCACTCATGCTCTCCAGTTCGGCTGATCCCAAGCTGTAAGTACAGAAAATAGATCCGACCTTCAGGAACGTTGCCAACACACAAATTCTAAACACACGCGACCCGCCAGCGGATCCATTATTTTAATAGTCTTATATAGTTTTACAAAAAACACTTGCAACTCCGACAGGCCCAGCGCTAACAAGTGGTTCATGCGGTTCGATGGTGAGGATGTAGCTTATTATCG
>JAIKVB010000212.1:0-36174 GCA_024679045.1 Phytophthora brassicae | reverse complement strand
GCATCCGAAAGAGGACGTCAAGCTGACCCTCAATCCGAGCAAGGCTCCGGTCGAGACCAGCAATTCAGTCCTCGACCTTCGCGGCATTCGCGAACTTCCTCTCAAGAGCCTCTAAGCGTTGAACGCAAGACTCGGGTTGATCAGCCCAATGCATCCGATCTTGAAGATCTGGATGTCAGTACACGACTGGTTATACTCCTTCTCAGCTCGACCGAGCTGCAAACGAAAGTACCCAACGTCTAAAGACAAGCTGGAAACATCCGTACAAGTCTCCAAAACCTCACGCAGGAGTACAAGGGACTGAGCCTCCTGCATCGGGTCATCCTCCTCCTGCGTTGCTAGACGAGCATGGCGTTCGCCACTATCACCTGGAACGCGTTCTAGCAAGACGTCATAGCCGAGGCCAAAACCAGTATCTGGTGAAGTGGCGTGGGTATCCTCACTCCGAGAACTCTTGGGAGTTTGGTGTCCCTTTGAGGCAAGAATGTCCTGACGCCGTAGACGCTTTCGATCGGCTTGAGCCATCGCATTCTGCGACTCCGCGGCCACTTCGGTCGCGTCACGCTTTACAACAATAGGTTGGGAAGCAGGAGGGTCAGACGCGGAGCTCACGCGTTGACCCCGAGCTGCTGCATCTATTGACCTCCCAGTGGGAACAGCCGCAGCGCGTTTAGGAGTAGAGCTCACAAGAGCAGGATAAGGATGGTTAAAAACCGAGGGGCGACAAAAGGCCGACAGCTGACGTTTCGTCTTAAGCTTTGCGAAGTCAAAGCGAAGCTTGCGCTCCAAGCGCACACCAACTTCAGAGAAGCTGGCTTGCAAAGCCTCCAACAACTGTCGAGCTTACGACAACGCTCTACCTAGAGGGTGATACAAATCTCGTTCTTAAACGCGAGCTCATTAAGGAGCAAGACAATGCTACATGTATTTACTGATGGAACATATTCACGTCTCGCTTGAGCGTTTAAACGCAAGAGGTACTCTGCATAAAGTATCTCTTGCATGGTCAAGAACCGGACACGTAGTGCCTCACGGGTTGCCACCTCTTCGAGGGTCGAGGCCGCGGGCCCTATAATCCAGGTGCTCAGTGAGATGTTCCCCAGGGTCTTCATGACCTCAACATGATCCCTATGACCTCAACAGGACCCCTATGACCTCAACAGGACCCCGAGGCTCGAAGCCATACTCTTGACGAGTATTGAGAATAGACCGCGCCAGGGGACGCTGCACTATAGCCTGCAGTGGCTGCACCTCACCTTCTTCCAACTGCTTCTGTTGTGCCTCGTCGAGGGTGTTGGTTACAACTGGGCTTTCCAAACCCGATGAAGCGCGCAGCGCTGTTTCCGCTAGGGTATTTGAGCGTTCGGAGAACGGATTGGGAGTACGGACCACGCGTGGTTTATCCGACTCAGGGATATCCTCTTGTTCTGTCAACATTGATAAAACAAAAGAATATAATAATATAATAGTACTAGTATTATCTTTTGTATTATCAATGATAGTACTAATAATATAGTTATATTAAAAATACTATATTATTTGTATTATTAATGATAGTACTAATAATATAGTTATATTAATAGTAAGATTTGGCTGCGAAGTAGCTACAGGAATATGTTCAAGTACAGTCATGGTGGAATGCAGCTGCGACTTCTACTAAATTTGCTAACTAAAAACGCAACATGTTCTGTGATCCATATTTTCTCCAGAGTAATTGGTTGGAGCTGTTACCCGAGTAATTTCAGTGTGGACTGTGGTATAGGAATACACAGAATATCTCACTACCAAATGGTATGAGTCCCACCAACAACAAACGTCTCCCTAAAAGGTCAACGAGAGTTGGATCTAAGCCTGAAGACCAGGAACGACCCATTACGCCGGGTTGGTTTTAACCCTCTGTATGCCGAGGTTATTATAAGTCACCCCTAAAATCTACACGCCTAGCCATGAACAAAGGCTAGGATGTAATATCACGCTTTCGCGCTAACTTTTGTAGTCCCTCAGATGGAGGATACCGACTTTTGCAAGCCTGAACAGAAGTACCGAGGTTTTCACCTCGGTGGGTAGTAAAATAAACGCTGGGACCCTTAGTCCACACGTAAATACACAGATCGACACTCTAATGTCGGCCCCACTCTCTTGACCACTCCTAACTCTCAAATTGACCAGTAATAAACTACCGGTCAATGCACGATGAGTTTACTAACAGGCATGACAATTCGGCGAGGCATTGGCGACAATGCTGCCACCATCGTCTACAGTGGTGCGTACTGCGGTACCAGAAGATACGGCGTTTCACGAGCCCGGCCAACATGTACGCTATGGGGTATGCATATAGGAATTAAACAATGTTTTGTACATTTAACGTAGAGTTTAAAATGATGAAGGTGTCCAACCTGTATTATGTTAGCTAATAAAGCTCACTAGTTTGACTTACTCGCCTTGTGTCCTAAAAAAACATGCGACCTGAACGATGCACTCCTTGTGCAGACCTTTCCGCACACGTCGCACTTGAACTCGCCCATCGTGTTATCCGTAAGACGACGCTTCTTCTTATTCTTGGCGACAGCATGACTCTTTGAGCAGTAGCGGCAATGCGTATGAATTTCGTCTGAGTCCAGGCACTTGAAACCGCAGTGCTTACATGTTTTGTGGGGAGGCAAAACACTGCTCACTATATCCGGTTTCCACTTGAGCCGTGAGTAAGACAAATAGCAGTGGCTACGATGGTTTTCACGGACAAACTCAACACCACTGTGCACCAGATCTCCACGAAAAATGACGCAAAAGCCGACTGGAATTTCCACGATTCTGGCAGCAGCATCGACACGGACGTTGAAGCATCCATCGAAAACACGCAGACGTGTGCCCTCCTCCAACGCAAAAATCATTCCGTGTGGCACCCGGTCTTCATCGTTCTTCTTGGCGCCAGCGGTGACCTTGCGAGGATAGTCTTGGTGTGGTTCTTTATCACCTCCGTAGGGCTGGGAACGCATGAACGAGAAAGTAGTAGGGCTCCACGCATCGTCGAGGCACGCTCTCACTTGACGGAGAGCATTCTTCAACTCTCCAATTGCGGCTGATCACTTCTTCACTCGAGATTGCTCACGAAGTGGTTTATTGTCCCCGTCCACCGACCTCTTTAAAGACAGGAACGTAGGTCCGTGAAGCTGTATTCTTGCATATTGTTTAGGATACCGGGATCGAGCTGGAAGTCTGCCACCAAAGCCGCCGGCAGGAAGAGCTTGCTTGTTCATTTTGCAAAACTTATCTTGAGTTTATTATGTAACCTCACGTAATGGATTTTAACAAAATGCAACGGACACGGTCTGTACTAACATTATTAATACTAAATTATTAGTATTAACATTAGTAATACTATATTATTAATATTGATAATACAAAAGATAGTACTAGTACTACAATATTATTATGATGTTTTGTTTTATCAATGTTGAAACCAAACCTCAGGATGGGCCGCAAACATACTGTCCTTTCTTTGTGGAAGGTAAGCTACATGCACAGTCTTGAGCCAGGCGCTTTTGAGAATGCATACTATTAATAAAGTCAAGTCAAGCCAAGGTGTTACTAATTTTATCTTGGGGGATGGGCCTTCCCGCGAGGACGGATGTCATACGAGGGAATGTCTTTGCTTCGCAAAGGCAGTCGCTGCGCTCCTGCGATAAAAAATTCTAACTTCTGGCGAGTGCAAGGATCGGTTCGCTCGTGAGCTCGGCGCTGGGCCCGCCTCCGTAAATACCGTGCGGTCCTGCTTCGCGGCACCCCGCACGGGTTTGCTGTGGCTACACGCGCTCGCACACGCTTCCTTCGTTCATCCCTCTCCACACTGCTCTTTTAATTATTGTGCAGGTAGCCACTCCTCCCTGGAAATGGCCTCCTTAGTTTTGCCCCCGATTCTGACCCGAAATAGAAACCAGCTTGATGGCCGAAAACAACTGGTTACGAAATTTAGTTTCTGCTCGATCGAGCTCGTTCGGACTTCATTACATGTATTTTGTACATGTATTTGCCTTTTTACTGAAACACGATTTTCGTTTTATATCATCTGCTTTGCTAACAAAACAACTGGCCTGCGGTTCCAACCTATTTTTCATCCAGTTCAATCGGGCCCTACAGTCGAACACGGCCACAGGCCGTGTTGTTTACTAGGCATTAATAGTGTGCTTTACTTGTCGGCTATTGAAAAAGTAAGGAAGAGGTCGTCCGTCGGCCTGTACAACCTATTTTTCATCCAGTTCGATCGGGCCCTACGGCCACAGGCCGTGTTGTTTACTAGGTATTAATAGTGTGCTTTACTTGTCGGCTATTGAAAAAGTAAGGAAGAGGTCGTCCGTCGGCCTGTAGGAATTTTACATTTCGTGGATGTTGATTTATCGTCGCCCTTCCGTTTACCTGTGATCCGTTTGGTCAATACAAAGTGTGCTCGTTGCGCGAAGGTGGCTTGCTCAAGGTGCATACTGAAGCCAAGTGACGTTTTGCCGCTTGGTCGTTTCGTTTTCCAGCAGACAGATCCTTGTACAATAGGAAATGATATTTTTTTAAATGCAGATCAAAATTATTTATGTAATAAATCCCGTGGACCTGTCTATCATGCTACAGTATGGCGACACTATTTATTTTTAACACAAAATCCACTTGGTTATTAAAGTATTGGATTATATTAGTGACCTAATTATATAATGATGGAGAGCTCATCAATTTGGATGGCTCTTGTCCCAGGAAATACCGGTACTGTTTTTCCTATCTCAAAAAGCATCAAGCTTCAAGTTATTAATAGGCAGGAGGTTGGTTATCAAAAGATCACGCAAAAACTACGTCTAACGTTGCCAATTTCTCCGTCATTTCCAAGCCATTTTCAGAAACTGTGAGGAACGTAGGCTTAAGAACATCAAAGGGTTGTGTATGTACGTCAAGAATTTAGAGTAAACCACCGTATTATAACAAGGCAGCAAACAGTTGAGTCAGGCGCGATCAACATTTACTCCGTGGTTATGTACCAGCTGCTGAAGATTCGACACCGTACGGCACCGCATACTCTGGAAAGTCCCCTTCCATTGGAAGTTCCAAGACGCGGGTGGAAGAGGCTACTCGCTCACAATACAAGTATTTGTTTCAAGCGGAGAGTCGCTTCTGGACACGCCAGTTTAGTGGTGCCAACACGAGACGCGGGAAGAACTTCGACAACCGAGCGATCTGCATCAGCAATACAGTACATGTAGCCTCCATTACTTCAGTAAATTTAACGTTGTACCTGCCTGAACTCTTCTCTACCCGAAGTTCAAATCGCAAGGATGTAACATGCCAAAGCTGCTGTACCGCAGGATCCGCATGCTGACAGTCACTTTATAACACGCCACGGCAGACGTTGATCCAGTGAAGCACCAAAGACGATGGACTTGTCCCTTCAAGACCAGGAGCTCTGCCGAGACCTCGTCATGCAACTTCTCGACCGAACTATTTACGATTGTGACGAACTCGGATTTGGCACCACCCACACGGGCACTCACGCAGACTTGAACGCCACTCGATGGAAGAAACTCCAGTCACATTCGGATGTGACGCTGTACGCTGATCGAAGTCCCAACGCTGCGTGGCTCCCAGTCATGAGTCGAGATGACTGGGAACAACCTGTTGCAGTGGTAACTGTAGGGCAAGTGAACTGCTCGCTGGACGACGTTCTACTCGCTTTTCTGTCACCTACCGTCGCAACAATTAAACTTCGTGGTGTGCTAATGAGTCGACGACCGGAAAGTAACTTGGAGGTGGCACGCATTGTCAAACCCACGGAGGAAGCTCCTTTTCAGTCTCTTTGCTTGACTCGGTTTGTAAACACGCAACATTGGCCCTTGACCATGTTTGCTGGTCCTCGAGAGATGGTCCTCGCGCTTGCGACGGGGGAAGTGGTGACTGAAAACGGGACTCGCTTTGGATACGAGATCATTCTCTCAGTTCCGCTACTTAAGAACGCCTCCAAGATGATGCCACGGACTCAAATACTGGAGACCCGACTTTTCTGGGAGCAACCAGACGGGTCAGTGGGGATGTACAGCAAACTCATCGTGGACATCCGGAATCGACTACCGGAGTCAATGAAAAATGGTATGCTTTGTCGTGGAGTTATGCGTTTCTGGAAGTTTATTCCTCGCTGCGTGGAGACGAAGAAGCTGCGCTGGTGTTTGAAATACAAGAAGGCGTTGACTCGTGTACTTCAAAGTCAACCGCAAGTTCTGGGAGGACCTGCAAGTTGTGGTGGATGCGGTGCTAGAACCCGAAAGTTCGCCAATACTGGAGATGGAAACTTGAAAACGCGCGGTGGCAATCGGTGCGAGCTTTGTGATGTGTGGTTATGTTTGAAATCTTCCTGTCGGACGTCTTGCCAGGTCACAACGGTACTGAGCCACGGAACTGACATATTTGAGAAGGAGTTAGCTCTTTGTCCGCGTTGTATTGGGTTCTCTGGAAATCAAAGCGCTGCACATATTGCGCGATCGGAACTGCTAGAGACTTTATAAGGCGTTGATCAACTTAATTAAAAAAATAAAATCACGTCATACTCTTCTCGTTTTCCAGCTGAGACGCTTTTTAATTTAAACAGGTGAAGGTCTCCATCGTTTAAAAGGCCACGTATCAATGCATACGCTGTGTACAGCATCCTGGTATACCGGTATAGTTGTTGTCTGGCTGTAGTGAAAGTCGCCAAGTCGCGGATTGCACTATATGTAATCCTTTATCACCAAGTTATTCATATGACAGGAACCGCTGCATTTGTCCGGTGCTTGAGTCCTCCGTCGTCAACAAGAAGCAACGACAGCACAACCCATCGTAGCACTGGAGATAAACCAATACTTCAGAAGTATAAAATTGTAATTTAAATAATCCTGATCTTGAAGCAAATAACACCTTGTTAAGATCAAGTGTACATGTGCGCTGGATGCAATACTATATTACCTGGAGTTATAATACCGGTTGTATTCTTGTGTAACCGACATACATTTCGTACTTTGCATGATTGTGCCGAACTCACAACATTGCAGCTTTCAAATCCCAAGCATGTCGTCCCATCAGATCAAGTAAAAACTGTTGCTTTTTGGACCTCGTCCACTTCACCTTTCACCTGCAACGGAGCTCCTGCTGAGTAGACACTGTTGGAATATGCGGGAGCTGTCACCAGACGACCAAGAATATTGCCAAGATATCACCACTCAACTACTGGACAGAATTCTGTACGACTGTGACGATCTCAGTTTAGAAACTGGTTGTCATGGAAACCTGAACGGTCGACGGTGGAAGAAGCTTCAAACACATACCGACGTCACAATATACGCTGATCGAGGTCCAAATGCTGCGTGGCTACCGTTAATGAGTCGAGAAGACTGGGAAAACCCCATTGCAGTGGTGGCTGTAGGTGAAATGACTTGCTCACTTGATGACGTTCTACTCGCAGTCTTAACCCCCGACATAGCAACTCGAAGACTGAGAAGTGAACTCATGGGTCGACGTCCCGAGATCAATTGTCGATACGATTCAATCGTTCGACCAACTCGAATAGCTCCGTTTCAATCTCTTGCAGTAACTCGATTCGTGAATACCCATCACTGGCCATTCACAATTTTCGTAGGTCCTCGAGAACTGGTTCTTGCTCATGCTACGGGTGAAGTGGCTTCTGCAAACGGGAACCGATGTGGTTACGAGATCATTCAGTCAGTGGCTCTACGTGATAAATATCCTCGATCCCCGTCATTACCACGTTCGCAAATGGTGAAAGCTCGGGTTTTCTTTGAACAAGCGGACGGATCTGTCCTTGTTTACCACAAACTCATAGTGGACACGAAAACCCGTGTACCTGATGCAGTAAAACAAGGAATGTTATGTCGAGCTGTTATGACGTATTGGAGGTTTCTACCTCGTTGTATGGAGATGAAGAAGCTGCGGTGGTGTTTGAAGAACAAAAAGTCGTTGGTTAATACGCATCAGATCTCTTCGAGCTTAAGCGGTTGTGGTGCTTGTGGAATTATTACGCGGAAACGTCTAACCGAGAGAACTGCCCCCTGTAAAACAGATACAGATGTGAACCACTGCGAGCTTTGTGAGATATGGCTGTGTGGAAACTCCTACTGTCGTCCAACTTGCGAGATCAAAATGGTTTCTTGCAGCGAAACTAAAATGTATGAACAGACGTTGATGGTTTGCCCCCGATGTAGCGCTTTTGTACGGAGTCAAAGTGCTGTTGTTGTCGCGCGTGCCGAGCAAGCGGAGGTGCAAAATACACCACACAGTAAATCTACAGCTTTAATGACCTGGGAGGAAGATCGATCCACACCTTCACCTGCCTCGTACTTGTCCACAGAGTATTAACAATATAGAATATATATAATAATTTTCTACTACTATTAATAATTCATTAATTGTTACTTCAAGTATGTGTTTTTTTACAATATGGTATTATAAAACTGTCGTTGGAAATCCTTTGGCAAACGTCGAGCGACGGTTCAACACTGCATCAACTTACGGCTCTTAAAAAGCTACGCAGTATTAGACCGAAACGTAAGCTGTGGCTAGTCATGACGACACTGGAAGAAGCTAAAGCATTTCTAAAGAAGGAATCACCCGACGGCACCAATCTCTATGACCATTTGGGAGACGTCCTGCTCAAGATCATCGTGGAGCGTCCTGAAAATTTACATGAGGCTTTTGAAAACATTTCGACTCTCGTCAAGCAGCAGCGCTATGTAGCACCCCAACAAGCCTCAGCTGTAGATGGTACCTCCCAACTATCAAGTATCAAGAAACTAGCAGTACGTGGAATTTTAACTTACAATTTGCTTTCAAAATTAATTATTTCTTATCTTTTTTCTTTAAAACAGCAAACACAGCAAGAAAACTGGTGTAATGTGGCTCTGGAGCTGCTTAAAATCAAATCAGAGGACGAGGTTTCATCGGAGCCTGCTACAGGTGTCGCCGATGTCTTAGATGAAGCCAATATGTTCGAATGGGCTGGAATCGGCTTTTCCAAAGGCGAAACTTTCCGACTATCGTTAGCTTTGCAACGTCTAGCACAGACAAAAAGTACTGTCAACTTACGCTTCTGGGGTAAATTACTGGGACGTGGAGTAGATTACTACGTTGCTGAAGGAGAACTGTCGACTCAGTACGAACCGGAGGATATTGAAGCAGAAGAAGGAGTTACGGGGACGAACAAACTCACCTATTGGGTCATGAAGGATAACGGAGCGTACGAATGGGTTCAATTGCCACCGGTACGTCAAGAACAGATTCTAGTAGCTCGACAGCTACGTCGCTATGTTCGAGGAGATTTAGAGGCTCCAGTGCTGGGCCACCCACCGTTTCCAGGTGTGGAGAAGAACTATCTGCGAGCTCAGATCGCTCGTATTTCTGCAGGGACAGTCTTGTGTCCTAGTGGATACTTCCAAGTCACAGAAGAAGGCGAGATTTCTCCTGCTGATGAACTGGAGATTAAAGCTGCTGCTGAGCTGCTGGATCTCAGCAGTTGGACCCATTTCACGAAAGAGATTAACGCTCGGTACGGCCGCATGACGCCCATGCCACCGCTAACAAATGCTGATGGGGAAGAGGAGCCACGTGAAGGAGAAGAATTTGCACCTCCGCTTCGTGCTTTGAGTGAGGATAAACCTCTTTCGTGGCGTGTAGACAGACTCCCAACCACGTTACAGCCTGCAGTAGGTGAAGTTGCGGTCGTCCGAAGCCTTGTGTGGCCGGGTGCTGTGAGTATTGCAGTGGGCAAGAAGTTCCTCAACGTGTACGTGGGAAACGGCATCAAATTCCTCTCAGAACCCTTCCAACTTCCAGCTCCGCAACGTCTGCAGTCAGGTAGTGGTGTGGCTCTGAGTGAGGACTCTGGTGATAGCGACAGTAAGCCAACTCTACGCTGTGAGCTTCCCGTGGAGCAGTCTGACTTACTGGAAGATCCTTCACCGTCTGCAGAGGAAGAGTAGGGAGACTAACGTATGTGCTAGTTGACTTGCATCGCTTGCATTGAGTGCAGGTTTAAGAGGTTTATAATCCGCACTTAAAATCATCGTTTCCATGCCTGACTTACTGGAAGATCCTTCACCGTCTGCAGAGGAAGAGTAGGGAGTCTAACGTATGTGCTAGTTGACTTGCATCGCTTGCATTGAGTGCAGGTTTAAGAGGTCTATAATCCGCACTTAAAATCATCGTTTCCATGACTATTCCGTTGAATTATCAGTCCATCCACTGCAAGCGTAAAGTTCGTTGCGACTTAAAGCCCAAATCTCCGGAATATCGCGGTGACGACCAACGCCAAAACCATCGCCAAGCTTTAGTTGCACAAGAGTTGGGCGCTTCTCAGTCGATCTTCTATTGTTTTCCACTTCAAGTGAAGCCACACAACATCCCGAGTGTAAATTGTAGCAGTTGACTGCATGTGGGTGTCGTATATCTCCTCCAGCCACGACAACGCTCTCATGTCGATCTAAATCACACCGCAAATGGGGTAAGTACCGCTGAGGATCGCCTGGTACGAATTCTATGATCGGTTTGTTCATCCGCAGATCGATTAAGCGCAATTCTCCACTTGAACGCTGCACGACCGCTTTACTGCAGTCGTTTAGTATGTGGATATCAACAACAGTGGCCCCAGGCTGTTTAGCAGTAGTTTCCACTTTCCACTCGTAAATGCGACGCTTAGCTCGTAGATCCCAACCCCATAAACCTCCACTTTTTGTTCCATTCAGCAAAACTTGGCCCTGCAGATTTTCAGTATTATTATCGTTAATTACAGAGACAAAGGATAGCAGGATAATTATTGGTAAGCTTACTGACCGTGCTATAAAATTCTTGAGCATGTACAGCGTCAGAGATCAGTCCGGTGGGTGCAGACAGAATTTGACCGCCTTCACTTATATGCATTGCAGTTACCGGTCTTTACATACATAAACCGTTTAGAAAAAAACAGGACTGTTAAAATGAAAAGGAAAACGCACCCGCCACATCCGAGACTGAACTTGGTCACATCTGTAGGATTCCTGTGCAAATTAACCAAATTAGCTTATTAACAACTCGTAGCAAACAAAAACTTCATTCAGTTGGAACGAACCATTTTGCTGTCCACGGATCAACAAAATGCATTTCCTAACCAGCAAATGCAAAAGTGTAAGAATAAACAGCAGATTCACATAAAACAAGGCTTCAAGACGTACAGTCAATTGTGAGTTGGAAAACAGTACACGTCCCTCTTCGTCTTGCTCTCCAACACGTAGAGTACAAACGCTACCAGTAGCAGCTTGTGTGTTGCCCTTATGGTCATTCCCACGTCCAAGATGGCAGAAGAGCAGATCCAGTTCATGAACAGGACGCCATTGCAATGACGTGATAACTCCACCAATCGTCAACTCGGTCATAGGGAAAACCTCCTGCGAAGTAAAAGTCCTACCAGATCTTGGTGGCAATCTTTCCATTCCCAGTATATTCAATCTCCCACCACTAGCTGCATAACATTTTCACGTTAGCGTTATTGAAAATTTAAATTAAATAATTAAAATACGAAATAAATTACATACCACCAACTGCACCGAGGTTAGTGGACAGTGGATGCAGAGCCAATGCTGTCAATCGACCATCATTCTTAATGCCTTGGGCCTCCACTATTTGCGTAGGCTACAACAGATTATCACATGAAAATCAAAATCACAAGTACTCCAAAAATCACAATAAGATCCTGCTCGTCAGAATAAGCTTACCAAAACCCCTGACAACCATTGTGGTCTCATTTCTCGACAGTCTCGACCTCGTGCACTCCAGCTATAGTCACTTTGTCGTTGGGCCATGTACGCCACCCAATTATGACAATGGCGGCCATATCCACGACGATATTTGGTCCTTATTGCTTCTTTCTGCTTGGAAACCTGTAAGGTTTTCTCTTCCAGCTGCAACTGCTCCCGTTGATGGTGTTCTGTGGTTGGAGTAGATCGAAAGTAACGCCGTTTGGCTTCATCATAATAGAATCCGGGTAGTGCAGCGGCTGGCGCTGGTGGAGCTGCCGTCGCTTCGGACTTCTGGCTGCGGGCATTGGCTCGCTGCAACTCCAAAGCTTCCAGGAACTGACGACGAGCAGCCTCCTCGTCCTGCGCGGGCGCCACACGCCGCTTCTTCTTGCGTCCGCCCGCCATCTAAAAATTCAGGATGCTAATGCAAAATTGTTTTATCTGATATTGCAGAAATGAACTTTGAAAGTTATTGAAATGCGAAAAGTAAAAATCTTAAACCACCCAAACATACGCTACCTCACGGTAAAAAATCAGGATTCTAAAGCAAAATTGTTTTATAAACCACCCAAACATACGCTACCTCACGGTAAAAAATCAGGATTCTAAAGCAAAATTGTTTTACTGTACATGTATCTCGTATGGCAAAAATGAACTTTTTTTGAAAGTTTTTGTAATGCGAAAAGTAGCCCTGCTCACGGTATGATGCGTTGTTGTTAGAACTTGGTAATAGCACTTATTATCGAAAAGTAGCCCTGCTCACGGTATGATGCGTTGTTGTTAGAACTTGGTAATAGCACTTATTAATAATAAATGTAATAGTCAAATATTGGGTTAGATATTATATTAGTGATAGCCGGCAGACCCGAGGCCCTCCCAAGCCATGGTAGAAATGTCTTCACCTATTAATAAGTCAGCACCTGCGGTATCATCGTAGTGATTAATTCCCGAGGAATAGGTGGCGGCTGAGCTTGCTCGACGAACCGGTGCTGCCTTCTTCTTCGGTCGTTTAGCTTTTGTAGCCTTGGTATTTCCAGATGCTAAAACATATTGCCATCACCATAGTTAGTGAAGTTAGCTCGCATTAAAGTGATGGTATAGCTTTTATACCTCGTCGTGGTGCAGCTGCTGTGTTGCGTTTCTTGCTTCCACGGGCTGCCTTACCACCCCGAGCAGCCTTACCACCACCAGTTGCAGAAGGTATGAACTCTCCAGCTTCCTTACGAGCATCTACTCGTTTACGCTTCCGTGACTCTGCTTGCCTTGCTACAAGACGGTCGGCATAGGATTTACGAGATCTGGAGATAAAGCGAGTTACGAACGTGATCTTCAAATCAATGGTAACAAAGTGTCAGCTAGTAATAGCGTACCGTTGTCCTGCGAACATTATATTGTAGTTGATGCGGCAGCCGTAGTCACTACGTAAATCTTCCATGCACACAAAGTGCTTGAATTCCTTTAGCTCATCTCGTACAGTCACTGGACGTGAATTGGTTAAGGGCATCGCGGCCTAGAATATACACATCAAATTAAACGCTGGTAAGATTGGCCCTCACGCTGTACCAAGTTCTATTTGGGTTGTCAGCCTCCAAAATGCCACAACTTACCTCGTTGTCGGATATTTCTTCCAGGAAGTCCGAGTCAGCGTCAGCAACCTCATCTGGTGCAGCGTCATATTGCGACAGGTCTGCGTATGGATTCTCGAGTTCACTAGGCACAACACTAAAACGAACACTATTTATGAGTTACTGGTGGCTCAAGGCAATGCATGGAGAGAATAATACCTGTCGTCGAAAGAATAATTTGACTGGCGATCTCGTGCTCTGACTGGGCTCGACGATAAGTCGACATAGAGGTCGTCTTGACCTTCCGCTATCAAATTAAAGTGAGCTGTTAGTTGCGAGATGTACAAATCATCGCCTAACAAGACTGTGTATTTACCTGATTGCAGCGGCGAATCGCAGAGCTCACAGCGTGTGCATTCCAGCCCATTGACGTTTGTGCATACCGGACACTCTCGACCCTTGCCAGGAGCTTTCTTCGACTCGTCCTCTCGCTTACTCTCACAAACTTCACACTGAGAAGCTTCAGAAGCGTTTATAGTGGTGCACACTGAACAGGTCCACATCTCATCTGAAGAGAAAGCTGAAAGCTGAGTGCCGACCCTTTTATTGGTCATACACGCTTCACATTCCGTAAGGTCTGGAGGATTGAGGTTGGTACAGATATGACACGCCCATTTCGAGCTCGACATCATTTCCGTCTCTGATAATCGCGAGGTATTCATAAATCGCTTGCATTTGCAGCTTGAACACTCCATCTCGCTCTGTTCGTTAAGATTGGTGCATATCTGACACACCCATTTATCCTCCCACGAACGGTCTTCCTTCTTCCGTCGCCTCAAAAGCCTAGGCTTGTCGTCGTCGGAATCACTTAAATCCAGTCCAGCACTCGCCAGCTTCTGCTCTATCACGGGCTCTTCAAGCAGCACTTTGCTCGCCGACATGAAGCCAGGATATCGAGGCGGAGACAAAACCTCCACCGCATCATCCTCTGCGTCATTTTCCTCGCTATCTTCTCGACTCTTGGCCTCGTCTGTCGTACAATGATCCTCTGTTATATTATCCTTCTCTGAATCCCCAAATACCGAAGCTCCCAAGCCCAGCAAATTAAAACACGGCTCCTCCACGTCCATCGCCGTATCCTCCTCCTCCTCCTCAGCTTCCACTAGTTGGGTCACATCCTCCAAATTTCGCTCTGACACATCTAATCGCTTTACTTCCTCCTCTGCGCCTCTCACGATTGCTGTAAAAGCCACATCTTGCTCTGTTCCGCCTGTCTCCTTTCTCTCCATTTCCTGTGTGTTTTCTCGCTCTGTAGTCGCTTCTCGCCGATGATTTCCGCGTCTTCTGTTCACTACGAGTCTCGCCTCTTTTCTCCACGCAGATGCAGTGGATGAAATGCCTCCCGAGTCCACTGGAGAGCTGAAGAACACGCCAACTACTGGACGATACATATGCCGCACGCTAGAGACTGTAACGGTGGTTGCAGGAGGTTCTGCAGGCTCCGATTTTCTCTGCTGCTGCAAAGGAGGTCGGGCATTGTCGCAGGCGGCGCATCGGTCGTCAACCGCCGTGTTGAGCAACGTGCACAGCGGACAACTCCAGTCCGCGCCAGGCTCTTGGTGAGTCCGCGCCATTTTCAAAATTGCAGCTTTTTGACCCGCGCAAAATAGAGGCATCCAATTGGTTGAAAGGAAGGTATGTATTTGTGTGCGTCACGTAGATTACGACCTCCCTTAATTTGTATTGCAACGTTACTTCTTGACAGATAGTTTGCTGTTAAACATTTTAAGTTGCTACAGCTGTCCAATTGTTGCTTGATTGAAATTGCTAAGTTGCTCTTTAATTCAGTAGTTTTTCTTGAAGTTATTTAGAAAAAGACGACATTGAAGATGGCGAAGATCACGAGCTACATGCGCGTCACCAAACAGCCGAAGGCACACGGGAAGAAAGTGGACGCGTCGTCTCCGATCAAGAAGCAGCAGGTGACAAGGGACGACGTCGTAGCGAAGGATGCAGCGCCAGATCCGAGTGAGTCGGGAGATCACATTCCGACTTTCATCTACGAGGTAATTTTAAAAAAAAATAGAAGACTACAGATTTGTTAAAAACCATATATATTTTTTTGTAGACGGTAAAGTACAAGCACAAGTTGCAAAAGCACATGGTGTCGAAGGAAACGAAAACTGTCGTCGAGTACATCAAGGTACACACCTACATGTACAATGTATCTTACGTTAAAATAACGTTAAGACTCTCAATTGTTTGGCTTTGCAGAAGTACTACGATGTACCCAAAAATTTCGAGCGCAATGCCAAGGTGTGTATTTACTGAGAGTATAGAGATCATTATCTTAGGTTGACACTTTGCTAGTTTGGAGCTTATAGTGGATTGACGTTCGAGAAGCGATTGGCGCGAGCATACTCGATGGGCCAATTGCCCCTCAAGAAAAGTGCAGCTACGCCAGAACCGATCTGCTTGACGTGCGCTGCAGTCGGACACACATACAAATGCTGTCCTGATGGGTTTTAAAGGGACGGAGGAATGCTTCGGGATTGAGCGCTACAACGACCTACCGGACAAGTTGATACTGACCTCCGACGAGCTCTAGCTTTCCTTTGTTCACCAGCTTTGAAAGAACCACCGAAAGTCCAGAGATCGTTTTCGTATCTGCACAATGATAACAACATAATAGGAAGCGATGAGAACGGTATTCTTGGTAAGAGACGGAGATGACCCCATGATACGAGCACGTACATGGCTGAGCTCCACTTCGCGCGAAAGTTGAAAGCATGTTGTGAATGCGCTGGATTGTCAACGAGCCGAAGTTCGAGAGCATTCCTACGATGTAGGTCTCAAGCACTTTGAAATCCTCTTCTGCTTGGGCATCAGATGACACAGCAGTTTCGAGCTCTTCAGCCATCGAGCCGTCATCACATCGTGTATCTTGGAAAGATGTACTAGCCACTAACTCCTTTTGGCCTGATGTAAAAGATACGAGTCCGTGGTTTACCCAAAGCGAGATGTGCTTTAAAAGCAAGTCATCTGAGATCTCAAGTTGGGCTGCTAGTTCTTCCACGACCCATCGATCTGTGAACGGAAGTGCAGGAGCAACGAGAACGTTAATGCTTTGCCACAAGAGTAACTATGAAGCCTACCTTTTTCCTCAAAGTAGAGCAGGATCGTTGCTTGGAGTGGGGAGACAGTGAACTCGCGCTGTTCGCCCTCTAATTCAATTGAAAGCTGCATTGTCACCAGAAACATAGTGGTCAAAGCTTGAACCCGCTAATAGGTAAGGATATAAAAGTGTAGCGCACCTGCACGGAGCCCAGTGAAGGCTTCCAGTTCAAAGAACGCGGATTTCGAAGCACATGATACGTTTCCTTGAAGGCGTCAATGTCCTTTGACACTTTTGGGTGCAGGGTAAAGTCCTCACCTTGCAACGGCGGCCAAAATTGTTGGGAAACAATCGTAGCATCGACACTTGCATATGTAGCTCCAAGATCATCAGATGATGTATCTCGCCCAGCTTTTGCTTCTGCAGTCGCGGCTTGTGCTGCTGGGCTTTTCCTTGTTGACTGGACATTAAGATTGAGTCGTTTTGAATCCTCGATGTCTCGCACCATGATCTCGCACTGCTGTAAACTGTCCTCGCCAAAGCGCAGCTTAAGCAGCTCGAGCGTTTGTACATCACGATCTGTATCGAACTTCAGATTCTGTAGGAGTTTATCCGCCAGCATCATCCGGTATTCATTGACAAAAAGCTCTCGGCTTCCATAGATGTTCACCTGCCGTGAACAATACAGAGCAATTGAGTCACCTTGTCTACAAACTATAATACAATCTGCTCATAAATATCGTACCAGAATCCTTAGGATGTCATCGCTGCTTCGACTACGAGACGTTTTAGTCGGGTCTGCTTCAATTGGATCGGGTTCCCATGAATCCGGTGCCATGTCCTATCAGGTTTAATATCCCAATAATACGTTAGAATAATACTTCAAAAGCAGATAAAAGAATGCATTAAACATACTTCGTCGTCGTCGCTATCATCGTCATGCTGAATGATTCTCATATTATCTCGACGAAGTTCTTCAAACAAGTCACCATTTTGTTCATCAGTGAGACTCTGCACTATGCAGCGCACTGTGTCTTTCCGCTTTCGTAAATACTGAACGAAAAGCACAGCAAGTCAATGGAAATGTGTCATATACAATTTCCAGCATAGCAAGACTTTTCTACTTGTCGCTTACCTCCTTGATAGGCCCGCTCAACGCTTCCAGTAAAACACCTTTAGAATCTAATAATCGGAAAGCCTTGCCAGAATATAAGCGTTAGTTTACGACTGTAGTCCACTCCCAAAGAGCTCGCAGGCCTCACCTTGATAGTAGACACATAAATATCTAAGATCGCTGACGTATTAGCTCCAGGTTGCAAGAGTCGTGATTGTAACGCGCCTCGAAACTCTCGCACGAGTTCTCCGTGTTGTTGCGTTCGTTTCAGACATTGCCTGAGATCTTCCAGCGCTGGAATACTGCACAATATCAACCATTAGTTAGTGTAGTTTTAACATGACACCAACTTAATCCTCGTCACCTGTCTGGAAACTCTTTGATAATCTCAAACAACTGCGAAATCCGCAAACTGCCAAACTCCTGAAGCACTTGCTGCGAGAGCGTCTCCTTCCACTTTTTCACTGAGTGTTGGTCACTCGACTGCATGACCTCCTGTAACCACGGCAGCAACTCGGAGTCCGCCCACTGCTCCACATCCGCTAGAAAGAGATCGTCATACACGTCACCACACGTTCTTTTGACCATCTTCTTTACTTGTGAATGCAACACCCGCAGCAGCGCCAATTCGGCTATATGTAGCCATTGCAGTTGCAGGAGCGTCTGGCGAATGGGCTGCGCATCAAACACTTGCGATTTTTCCTTACCGCGGAACCTCTGGAAGCTCATGGAGAAGAAGATGACGAGCAGCTCCTCGAATCTATCGACACTGGACGCGTCATCAAACACGGAACACCGGAAGCTGGCATGCAGCTCCTGCAACATTGAGCAGCTGGTATGTTGCTGCTCGTCGAAGAGACTGGCGAGTTGCACGCAGTGGGCGAACGCGTCCTCGGCGAACTGCAGCGCTAGTGTGAGTTGTTGTGCGCAGAGAAGAGCCAGTTGCCGTCTGCCGCGTCGGGAATTTCCGCAATGCTGCGTCATTGCGTCGAAGAAGCTCCAGAATGGAGGCACGACGTCTGAACGCAGCCAGTAAGCAAGACGTTGCAACAGCATCTGACGAAGAGGCTCCTGTTGGCCATGACGCACGGCGAGCTGGATGACATCACGCAGACGGTCAGTTCGGTCTTGGCTGGTGGTGGACGCGTCCTCTTGTTGATGATCGAATGCGAAGAGCTTCCGCCACAGCAGGTCGCCATCGACTCGCAAGGCGCTCATGAAAAGCTACTGATCTTGTCAAAATATGGTGTTATTTATGTACTGATCCAGTCAATTAATTGGAAAGGTTTGTATTAGTTTGGGCACCCTCTTTAAATACCCAAAATAATTGTCTTTTCTTTGACAACGACACGGAGCCTTGAAGCAGCTGATAGGCTGAAAGTTGGCTGCTTATAGCTGTAAGATATATAATATTGCTGATTACGGTACATTGAGCGGGTTAATTACTTAAAGTTTGTAAAGACTACAAAGAGCGACTTGTGATACCTTGGACACGTGGCTTTGGGTCAGTTCTGTGTGTCGCTCAACGGCATTCGCAATTCCGACCAGCCCTTAGCTCATCGTCTACTTAAACTAAAATACGATGGCCGACGCAATCATGACGCTGCTGGAGCAGAACCCGACGACGGGTATCGCTGTGGGCGGTGCACTAGTGGCAGCGGCTGTGGGTTTCACGGCGGCCAAGGCGCTAAGCGGCGGCAACAAGTCGGCGCTCGATGCCGTTGCGGCCCCTAAGAAAAAGAAGAGCAAGAGCAAAGGCAAGAAGAAGACACCGACTTCCGCCCCTGTAGACAAGGAGAACACTGAGATTAACCTGGACGAGTTCGTGGATGTACGTGTGGATCTACATAGAGATGGAACTGATTGTGATGCGAGATCTTATTTGCTCACATTTATGTCAATTATTCTCTTATTTGTACAGGACGGTCCGGACTCGGAGGAGGAGGAGGCCATTCGCTCAGAGAAGCGCAAGCTGAAGCTTAAGCAGAAGAAGAAAAACGCTAAGGCCAAGCAGCGCGCGGCCCCCAGTGGCACGCCCAAGCCCACGGGTGAGGTCGACAAGGACACGGACAAGAAGAAGGCAGCGGCTGTGGCTCTTAAGAAAGACGAGGAGGACGGCTGGGAAACGGTCAGCCGGAAGAAGCTCCTCAAGCCCAAGCAGCAATAGACGACGACGTGACGACGCTTTGCCGTCGGAACGCTATGGATAGTTCGTTTTTTCTTCATCTTCCTTTCGTCTAAGACTTTTGGTGTGGGAAGAGAGATGGAGTGCAGACAGCTGCACTCCCTTGTTTCTCGTACGCTTCAAGCGATATGGTATAGTAAGAACAAGACATGAGATGTTGATCATCTCTACGCCTTCAACACAAAAATATACGAGATTACCAAGCAGACGTATCGTGTGTTAGAGATTCATTACTTGATCAACTGGCGTACTGCAGTCGGAAGTGGCAGCTAGCGTCGGTTTCAGAAGCTCAGCATTAGGTTGTTGCTGTTGTTGTGATGGCAACTTTACAGCTTGGACTGCGGCTTGAGCGCGTTAAAAACGACGGGAAGCTTCATGGCGAGCGCCATATTGCCCTTAAGCTTGAGCTTGCCCTTCATGAAGGCCTATTGAAAAGGTATCGAAATAGCAGTGAGATAACCGTCTAACAGCAAAACAAGCACGATAAGTCCTACCTGCTGAGCGTTGAGCTTCCCCATGGCAATTGCCACAAAGTCGGCGTCTGCGACCGTGATGGTTACATCAGCCTTCTTAGCTCCTTCTGTTAGTGCCGGAGTGATGCTCTTAAGATCCAAATTCCACTTGCCAGCTCCTGTGATGTCGAACTGGATGACCCCCTTAACCTTCTTGGCCATATCAGCGCCGTCCTTGGCCACGACCTCGCCCAGCAAACGGAAGATCTCCTTCGAGTTGGGTCCATCAGAAGCAGCAGGCCATATCAGCGCCGTCCTTGGCCACGACCTCGCCCAGCAAACGGAAGATCTCCTTCGAGTTGAGTCCTCCAGGAGCAGCAGCAGTGGGGGCTGCAGCAGCTTCAGGTTTCTTGCCCGTGTTCTGCTTCTTCATGTAGTTGCGTGTAGCCGCCAGCACCACGTTGAGCTTCATGGCGAGTCCCATGTTACCCTTAATCTTCACCAGCCCCTTCATGAAAGCCTACAAACACACAAAATGTTAGCAATTCGCTCTAAATTGCAATCTGATGACAGTTACCCTTAATCTTCACCAGCCCCTTCATGAAAGCCTACAAACACACAAAATGTTAGCAATTCGCGCTAAAATGCAATCTGATGACAGGTCACACCTGCTGCGGGTTGAGCTTGTTGTCCATCATCTTGAGAAAGTTTTCCTCCGAGAGCGAGATGACGACGTCGGCCTTGTCGCTCGCAGTCGCGGGTTTCACGCTGCCTTTGCCTGTCTTCAAGTCCACGAGCCACGTGCCGGCACCCGAGACGTCGAACTTAATGGTGCCTTTCACCTTGCTAACAAGCGACGCGCCGACTTCGTCCACGGCGCCACTCATCATGGAGAACAGTTCGGAGGCGCGTGGAGGCATGGCGACTACCGGTATAAGATCAGGTTGGTGCTCTTTCACCTTGCTAACAAGCGACGCGCCGACTTCGTCCACGGCGCCACTCATCATGGAGAACAGCTCGGAGGCGCGTGGAGGCATGGCGACTACCGGTATACGATCAGGTTGGTGCTCGCGACGGTTTTTTGCGAAGTGAAGTTGTGTAGTCCGCCGTGATGCTTCAACCCTTCAATAAATGCTATATCGTAATATACAGTCACAAAGATTCCAAATCTTAATAATTGCATTATCTCCTCAATCAACTTTAGGCAGCAATTGTCAGGATTTATAGCATTACTATATATTTGAATTCACCGTTATTTAGAGGATACAGGTTCATCCAGATATTCGTACTTAAGTTGAGGCAACTTTTCAATATGATCGGTCGAGCAGCTCCGTTGGCCGAGCTGGAGAGCGTGGCGGGGCTAAGCGCCACCGTCTTCGAGTCTCCGTCGCCGCTCGTGGTCGTGTACGGTGGTGCATCCACAGGCAAGAGCGTGGGCGTGTTACAGGCGTTGCGGACGCATTCTTCGCCCCACGCACTCGTGGATTGTACGGCGCTATACTCGGCCAAGGAGTTTTACCGAGAAGCGATGGCCCAGCTGCACGGCGGCGCGACGTATGCAGCGGCGGAAGATGATGTAATCATCACTGAAAACCCACGCGAAGACGGCGGACAACGCGCAGCACCAGAAGACGAGGAAAAATTCAGCTCGCTTAACTTTTTGAGCTTTTTCAAAGCTCTGGACGGATTTATGGTGCACCACACGGCGCTGGGGGACGATCCAGCCCGCCGCGTGTTGTACTTGGCTCTGGACCATGTGGATAAATTGTTGGATCGAGGACTCGGCACGTTGATTACGTGCGCGTGCACGATAAATGACCAAATCGCGTATTTAAACGTGAGTTAGACGGGAAGTAAGAAAGTGGAGAAATTGTAGTGACACTTTATGAGTGCTGGCTGGTTGTAGATGTTTGAGGACTCTCCACCGTGGGAAATCTGTGTGCTGTTGATCACGAGAGGAATGTCGCTGGACTTTGACCGTCTCGTCATGCCGTTCTTCCCTGCATATGTACACTTCCCGCCATACAAACCAGGTACACATCAGTAGTGGGTAGTTGCTGTAACTTATGGTGCTAACTGTTGATGGTGAAGGTCAACTGGCGGATATTTTGGTGGAGCAGTTAAATATGCAAGAAGCGGGCGAGCTGTTTCGATCTTGGCTCGTGCATCTGCATGGACTGCTGCCACCGGCTCCAGATGGCGACTGGCTTGAGTTCCGCTCGGCGGTTGTGCATTTGTTGCCGGGGTTTGGAGATACATTCTTGAAGCCTGTGACTCCTTCTCACGCTTCTAAAGTGAAGAAGCAATTGGAACGTACGACCCAAGTCCGTGTACAAGAATTTCTCATCACGCGGCGGCGGCACCTCTTTGGTTATCACAAGCAGGGACAAGGTGCCGGTGATCCGTCCGAGCTGATTTCGTGCTCCAACCTGAGTCGAAACTGTCTGCTGCTGGTGCTTGCAGGGTATCTGGCATCCTTCAATCCCCAGGAGACTGACGTACGATTCCTTTCGTCATCCGGTGGGATGCGGCGCAAGAAACGTAAGAAAAACCAAACCGAGGCGGGTGCAACGTCAACTAAGCCAGGCAGCAGTAACAAGAAGCAGCAGATCAGTCAACTGCTCATCGGTCCCAAGATATTTACACAACAACGACTACTAGCTATCTACCTGAATCTGCGCGTCGAAGTGGACGCTGGCACTCCTGCGTATGAAAGAGAAGAATCGGAAACTCGAGAGGAAATCTTTACTCATGTGAGTCCACTGTAAACCCAAACCTGACGTCCTGATGTTTGTGTTGCGCTAACTGAGATGTTACTGTGGTCGATTTTGTTCCAGCTTGCTACTCTTGTTCGGATGCAGCTCTTCCAGCGTACAACACCGCCGCATGTGCTTGACAACATTAAGTTTCGCTGTCTCGCGGATGCGCGCTTCGTCAACGCAACTGCACGCTACCTATCCTTCCCACTGGACTCGTACCTCAATAGAGCCACATAACAGTGGTGAAATGTCAAATATATTGTACGTATGCTCTCGTCTGTCTTGCATACGTTGAATGCATGCAGGAAGAACTCCACCAAAAAATATCAGAAGACGTTCTGGTGTCTGCAGTATCCCCAAAGCAGTAGTGCAACCTCTTATAGCAAGCGAGTTTGGTTCGTAGGCCTCTGTTCTCGGAAGAGATCATTCAAAGCAGCGTTTGCATCCCGTAGGAATGGGTGCTCAAGCGCTTGCTTTGGTGTCACTCGTTTCTGCGCATCCTTCTCCATCATTAGGCAAATCTGTTTAAAGCACCAAAAATCACAAGAAAAAGTGAGCAAAATTGAATTTTACCGTCGATAAATCCACCATTTCGTACCAAATCCTTGGCCTCAACTGAAATATTTGTCCACTCTGGTTCCTCAAATTCGTAGTCGACAAGCTTATTCATTTGAATGAGCTCTTCGTCATTCACACCGAAGAACGGTTCATAGCCGCACAACATTGTGTACGCAACAACACCCGCCGAGAACATGTCGACACCACTTGGGTATGCTTCACCCTTTCCTGCACACAGAATCTCTGGAGCGACAAATCCAGGAGTTCCGCATCTACAAAACAAAATGAAATAAACAAGTCAGCTTAAAAGAAGTGACTACAGTAGAAGAGAGAACCATAGCAACGCTGAAAGTGTACCTACCTTCCCTTAAGCATCCCATCCTTTTGAATGAATGCAGCCATGCCAAAATCTGCCACTTTGATCACCGCATATCTGACATCACAAAGCAGTTAGAGTTTCACCTAATAATCCTCATACTTTTCCAGCCACTTACTCTTTGCCGTTGGCACTGCGCTCATAATCCAATGCAAGATTGGAGAGTTTTACGTCTCGATGCGCGACTCCGTTACGTTGGCAATAAGCAATAGCGCGAATCAAGCTAGCAATTAGGAAGGAAGCACGCGGCTCGTCCACCGCACTTTTGTTGGCGATCTCCTCGTGTAGATCTCCATCTCGCATAAGTTCCAGCTCCATAACCAAATGGTCGCGCGTTTCAAACAACGACCGCAGACGAATCACCGGACAGTATGAGGAGCCCGAACGGACTGTTAGTAAACTCTGTGTGAGAATCTCGCGTACCACCGTATCTTCTCGCTCGGTATCGCGCGCCACCAAGTCCCAAAAAATATTCTTCTCGATAATTTTGAGAGCGCAATCTTGAGAGCGGACGTCAGCGCCTTCCTTTCGACGCGCGCGGCGGACGAGGGAGAAACGTCCTTTCCCCAGCTCAAAGTTTTTCGGAGACGTTCCTGTTGGCGAATCTGGAGTAAGATCAAACAGGTCATCGATCTGCAATTTGACAGCGTTCGTTATCGTTTGTCGCCACTGAATAGCATCTTTCTCCGAGTCGAAGCGTAGCCACAACTCATTGCGCGCTGAAGAAGCCGACGAGCTGCTGTTATACTTGAGCACAAACTCGACTGTGCTTCGCTGCTGCGGGTGCACGGACCCCTCGAATAAATTAGCATGACCAACTGGCCGACTTGTCTCATTCGCATCCAAATACTCCCAGAGATTGTTGCGATAGAGAGATACAAAGCGTTTGCACCACTTACGACCGGGAACCTTCAGGTGAATCCACCCAGTGAGTGCCATCCCAGACGAATCACATCCCGACAAGAAAGACCAGATTTTGCCACCTCTTTGCAGACCTCTAAGCTGTTCGAAGACATCCGACGGGAGTTCAGTTGCGAGACATGAGAGCAACCACGAGTTTGCATTCCACGAGTGAAGACCGCCTCCTGGACTTGGGACTGTCAGTTCTCCTAGCATTGGAGAAAGATCATCGGTCACCATCATATTATCTTCAGCAATGACGTTGATACCGAATGGTGATGGTCGGTCGCCCATTTGTTGTAATGCGCTGCTAGACGGCGATTGCTTCATTGAAGCGAAATTGCTTCCTCCGCGAACACTGACTTCATCGCCCAGGAACGCATGGGTACTATTGGCCATGTTGTTGTTGTGAATTGTGGTAAAAGCTTTTCGCAACACGGTGTCCACACCTGATCCTCCAGGTCCTAGCGTCGATGACGTTGCCGGTGGCAGCAGAGCACTTTCTAGCAGTGGACAGTCCACTGTGATATGATTTCCATTGCAGTTTGCACACGTCTGTGAGTTTCTCCGACGACTGTTAGTCCGCGGCAATCCCTTGGGAAAAAGCGTGACCGGTAGCTTCCCGTCTTCTGTGTTCTCATCCACAGCAGGTGGTGGTGACGGATGGATCACCATCGGTGATATTGTAGCCGAGAAACTCGAACCATTATCCTCGAACGAAACTGAACGTGCTCTATGTCTACCTGCCACAGCCACTGCAGCTGCAACGACAGCTTGATTAGACTTTTGTCTTGCGTCTTCCTCCGACACGCTCGACTCACCCATCGTAAGCGGGGTTTCCCCGTCTTCAGTGTCTGAAAGATATGAGTCAGCAATCAGCGACTCGCGCGTGTCGATATTGTACACACTACAACAACCTTGAAGTGAGTATTGCGCACTCAATACCGAAGCTTAAGCCTGCACTTACCTGATGTCGATTCCACTGTGGATGCTGTTCATCATAAGTCTCTGCAGTAACATATCCATCTGCAGTTCCCAAGGCTTGTTGAAGATGGAACTGGCGGGTTTCGACGGCGGGTTCGGGTCCTCTGCTTCGCCCTCTGAGCTCTTCTTACCTGACGATCGACGCGACGTCGTGGACAGATCCGCGTCGTCGCAGGTGGACGCACCACTGCTGCTTACCTCTCGATGGTGTTGCTGTATAAGATAAACCATCAAAACAAACCATCAATCTGTGAGCACAAGTAAACCTCTTCTGCCTCTCTAATCCCACTCACAGTATGGATCTTGACGGCTGTATGAGTGGCTAGATTGCCTTTCTTGTGAATGAGCTTAAAGCAGCTCACACAGTACGCGTCATGACAGCAGCCATTGCAGCTCAAACTTGCGCCGTGTAGTTCGCAGTAGACGCAGAGAGCGCGTGGACCTTCTGCTACAGCGCCAACGTCTTCAGCGTCGGGCTCATCTCCGCTCTCAGTACACGTACGGCTTCTGCGCTGCATGAACCAGAGGCGCCAACTCGCGTTTTCCAGGCGATTGGCCTCGTCCACGAAGCGCCGCATGGTACTGAAGGACTGCCACGACTTCTTGGCGGCTTGCTCGAAGACAGCCACATCGTCAATCATATTGGACTACACGTGGGTCGATCGAGATCTGAGTCGCAGGGCATCCGCTGGCCGCCCGCCGCTTGCTTCCTTCCTTCCACTCGAGCTCTTTACTCCGCACTTCTCGTTCTTTAATTATTTGTCAGTCTGAAGATGATGGAAACATTACGATCGCCTTGGAAAGGGTATTATTATAGACAGATGCGAACGAGCGTGAACGAAGATGTTGGGTAAGCTCTCGTGCTCGAGTTTGTACAGATATTAGCGTACGCAGACTGAAGGGGGTGACACAGAAAGTACTGGACGGTTTCACTTCAGCCCCGCACAGCCCAACGGCGAACTCAGTTGCCGAGTTTCACATGGTTAATCGTTGCTTTGGTCATGACTGCAGTGCTGATAGATACAGCCATCGCTGGGTATCAAGTGGGAGCAACCCTGCTTACCGGTAACCATGATCGTTCACCAGGTGATGGATGGGGATGAGTCATTTTTTAACAGAGCAGCTACGTCGGGTGCGTCAAGCCAATGAGAAACGGCTACTCCTTTATCATAATTTAATTATCTACCGGTATTGTTTCCATCCGTTACGTCGCCATATGTACCACAAAAGCGGCACGATTTCCGCTCTCAGTATATTCAGCCGTAAAATCTCAAAATGGGTAAGAAGAAGGGTGCGACCGCCAGCATAGCTAATAGCCGGAAGAGCTCCAAGTCCAAGGCCAACAGCTACAGTGTCACCAGTAGAGAGATCGCTGCGTGGGAGGCAGATGAGATCCCACCGACGCTGCGTTTCGAGCCGTTACGCAACTCCCTTCGTGTCAAGCACCTCCACGACGAGCTAATCTACTCTGTACCCTCCTTTCTCTCTCGAGTGGAATGCCAAAGGGTACGCTCCTTCGCCGATCAAGAAGGTTTTGAGCGTGTAACCCAGCGAGCAACTCGGGAATTCGCCTTCCGAGACAATGACCGGTTGCTGCTGCGACTACCGGCGTTCGCAGAGCTCCTCTGGAAGCGGCTCGAGTCGCACGTGCCCGCACAGTTTGAAGGAATGCACGCGGTGGGACTCAACCCAGCCATCCGCTTCTACCGCTACGTTGCAGGTCAAAGGTTTGGTTGTCATGTGGATCAGAGTGACGTGGATCGAGTCACTGGCTATGAGAGCCGCTTCACTGTGCTCGTGTACCTTAATGACTCCATGGACTCGGACTTGCTAGGCGGCAGCACTATTTTCTACGGGAACGAAGCAGGCGCCAAGGAGGAGCAGGTGGTTCTGAGTGTGGCGCCCGAGACGGGCTCAGCACTTGTTCATGGCCATGGAGACCGATGTCTGCTGCATGAAGGAGCGTTGGTCTCTCGAGGAGTAAAGTATCTTCTGCGGACGGACGTCATGTACTCGCGAATAAAGAGATAGCCCCCATCTGTGGACTGTCATGACTCAGTGTATATACGTCAAATATTGCTAGTTGGCTCTGTATGTCCGTTTAGGAGTTTTGGTGTAGGTGACTAACTGTTTGATGCCAGCTCGCGCAGTCTTCTAGCGATAGCGTGGATGAAAGGATTGTTCTGTAAACACAACAATGATTAGAACACAAATCAAGTCACAGATGCCAATATATAACTGTTTGATGCCAGCTCGCGCAGTCTTCTAGCGATAGCGTGGATGAAAGGATTGTTCTGTAGACACAACAATGATTAGAACACAAATTAAGTCACAGATGCCAATATAAAAGTGGATGTGTGCGTACCTCGATGTCGCTGACAATGGCAAGCACTTTGCCGAGTGTATGCTGGACAGCGCCCTTGCTGGACGCCGCTTCCGGGTGATCCAGGTAGTGCGCGAAGTGTAGCAGAAGTACCACGAGCATATTTTCCACTACAAATGCCAGACTATCGGCGTGATATTCCAGCACAGTCGCGAGTGATGTGGTGTCACACTGATGGTCACGCCGACGAAGGCTACGCTGCTGCGACGAAGACACGGACGAAATGGAGGTAGAACGCGCTGAAGCAGCATCACTCTTTAGAGCTGTGAGCGCGTCCAGCAATTGTTTGCTCGTGTCCAGAGCAAACACTGCCGAGTCAAACCGTGCAGTAAACTCATTCATCGACGGTGCGCGTGTCCACAGTGGGTCTGTTGCTGCTGCAAACGCGCGAGAGTCCACCAAAGAACCCATAGATGGGAACTGGTTTCTATGCTGCTGCTGCCCCTTGTTCGTAATAGACAACAGCGGAGCTGCACGGCCAGCTTTGCTCTCGCCCACCGCAAGCATCATTCGACTCGCACAAAAAGCTACAGCATTACAGAGGATCATCCGAGAAGCGTATAACTTTTCCTCGTCCAGCAACGACATGCGCAGCAGACCAGCGCTGCCACTGGATTTCAGAGCCGCTACATCACACTGATCCAATATCTTCTCTTCACAATCCGCGCACGAAAACTGCTGAATAGCAGCGTCGCGCTGCTCCTCAGCAGTACCCACAAACTTATCGGTCCACCACGATACTCCATCACTGTCACTCATTCCATCAGCATCGTCGCTAGGGGGTGCCAGCTCCGCGCTGAAGTACAAGAACACCTGAAGAATCATTTGCGAAATCTTTTCCCACTTGGCCGTTGCCAAGGTTTGCTCACAGATGTCAGGAAATTGAGTTACATAGCGGAAGACGAACGTCACGTAAGATACCTCACGAAGTAGGTTGATAGAGATCGGTTGCTGAGCTTGAGACTGCTGTCCAGCGCATAGTTTTAGCGCTGACGTGAACAGCTTCCGATTCTTGTTCACAAAATACAGCACCTGACTCGTTAGTGCACGGTTCTTCGGTAAAGCTGCACAGCACGCACTCAGCAGACGCGCAACGGGAAGCCACTTGCGATAGTACAGAGCCTCGACACGCTGGAATACAGCAACAGACGCGAACGAGGATTGGGCGTTGTTTTGCTGACTCTGAGCAACATACTGCGGTCGATGTGTTGGCAGATTGCGCGCGTCAGTGAGCACTCGCACTAAACCACCCTCAAGAAGAGCAACAGCTCCATCCTGCGTCTCTGCGACCCGTGCGAACAGCGACAAAAAGCACTCATACATTGTGCCAATCGTTGTTGTATCCATACCCTGAGAAAGCAGGCCACTTTTAACCATTGACTGGTTATCATCGCTGCGCTCAAACGCAGCTGCATCCATCTCACTGAGCTTCTTGAAAATGTCGATGAAGTGCAAAAGGTAACCACGTTCGCGGAAGATTGAGACAAGCGATGAGTTGTCCTCAAATGCGATCAACGACTCCAGCGCTGACACCGCAAGCGCCATGCTTAGTGTGTCTTCGCCATCACTTGCATCACGGCAGACTAGATCAACTACCTGGTTGGTGAGAAGATGCCGCACACGCTGTTCTTGACTGAGCGCGGAGCTTGCCATACCAAATTTTGCCGAGACCGAGTCTTGCGACCCACTAGGCAGTGTGTGCAGTACGTGAACAATGCATGAGTACAGCAACGTTCGAGAGTTGCGCGAGGCTGCCGGGTTTCCTGTTGCTGCAGAGCTGCTGTAGATGGAACGGAAAAGCAGTTCGAGGGAGTCCATCTTCTGACGATGACGGCTATCGGGCAGCGCGGCAGACTGGGTTCCGCCATCGGGGTAGCTGAGTTGTGAAAAGAGCATGAGTGCGATCCGCGAGACGATTTCAAACAGCTGAGCCGAAGCACTCGTTTTCTGAGTCAGTTTGCTGAGCACAGCAGCTACAATACCGCTCATCAGTTCATGCCGCACTTCGGCTGATGCAACAGCATCCAGTCCCTGCCATATTGTTGGAGTCTCGAGTCCTTCCTGTTCACGAGGCAGCGCAAGATAGTCCAGCACAATCACCTCCATGAGCTCGCGCAGCGAGTTTAAAGCGTGACTTTCAGCGGCAATGCGCTCCGAATAAATATTCCACTGCACAGCCCACTGAATAAATCTCTCCGCTGCTGCTTCTGCACTACTCTGGCTGCTAGTGCTACTAGCACCATCACCATTAACGCGGAACCTCTTGGTTGACGATGAGTAGTAGTCGCCCATTCCATCCTCAGTCGCCGTCAAATCGAGCGTCTGTAGTGCCTGGCAGAACCGCTCAACGTCAATTTTGAGCCACTTGTAGTAGCAACCTTGCTCTACAGCCACAGTCACCTGCTCAGCCAAGGCCACCACCTGCTGATTCGTCGGCACAGGGGGTGGTGAGATGTGGAATGAGCATTCATCCAGCAACTGGAGCAACAGCATTTGCTCCTGTTTCGATTGATCATTACGGCTGCCTACCGAAACAGACAGCAGCTGTCCCATGAGCTTATTGATCCTCTTCATAAGCGGGGGCTCCTTGTGCAGACCAACATGCAAGTACACCGCCAGCTTTTTAAAGAACCATCCTCGCATGTTCAGTTCTGCAATGGTAGCGGCTGCAGACTTCCTCCTCGCCACATGATAAACGCGACTAAACAGCTGAATCTGTGAGGCGAAATAGTCGCCTGGAACACTTTCCAGAGCTGCAATGGTGTTTGAAGACGAAAACTCCTGCGTAAGCAAGCAGTGGAGAACATGGTAGCAGCGTTCAGCCAAATCGGGGGTCTCCAATCCGAAATCTGGGCTAGATACGAGCGTCACCACCGCAGCAAGACCAGTCTTCATGTAAGAAGTTGGTGGAGAATCTCCATGCTGGTTTACATTGCCCAGCAACAGATGCGCCAGATTGGGCGCTGGTTTGTTTAGGTTCTCAAGCAGCAAATCCAGAATAGCTGCGCGAATGGAAGGTGGGGACGTATCTTGCGCAAACAACTCGAAAGGCGACGAGATCGTGCGAGTGTCTTGGTGCTTCCGCCGCCTAGCTGAGTGCAGGTCATCAGAATCCATAGCAGTTTCATCCTGATCAATGCCACTCTCCGCCCCATTGCCGGTTTGTTCATTTTCATCATCAGCATAAACGTTCAGCAAACGGTTCATGTAACCAATCATGATGTCTGCACTCGCACCGCTGTCAATGAGCAAGTCTACTAGGTCGGCTCCGCTCATTCGCGAGCTAATTAAACGAAGAATTACTGCCGAGAGGTGCGGGATGTGAGCCGATTTCGAATACTTGATGAACTTGACAATACTTACAAACTCAGAACGGTGGCGACACAAGATCGTGTGCATCATCTCCACTTGCAGTCGGTGGGAAAGCTGACGGTTGAGATCGACGTTCACAAATTGAACATCTTTTTCAAGCACCAGCACCACAATTTCAAGTGCATGCTGGACTCAGAACGGTGGCGACACAAGATCGTGTGCATCATCTCCACTTGCAGTCGGTGGGAAAGCTGGCGGTTGAGATCGACGTTCACAAATTGAACGTCTTTTTCAAGCACCAGCACCACAATTTCAAGTGCATGCTGAACACATCGTTCGCGCAAGGCGGCAACCGCCGTAGTTTTGGTCAAATACGTGTCGCTAGACTTTTTCGACACATCAATAACAAAGTTCAGCGAGCCGTGCTTGGCTTCTGTCTCACGCTTGACAATGTCAAGGCAGTAGAAGAATGAGTGCTCCAAGTGCATGTCCGACGAGGTGCTCTCCAAATTCTCAACACCGCCGTCACCAGACAGAATAGACAGCACCTTTGTCAGCAACGGGTTACTCGACAAGAACCTGGCCAGCAGCTGATATGACAAGCTTCCCTCCGTTGTGGACGTGTCCGCATTCCGCAGGATCTTCTTGAAAATGGCAAGCGTACCGTTCACGAGCGCCCACTTCTCTTCTTCACGTTCATATTTGCGCAAATCAAACTTGAGGAAGACGTGTTCCAACAAAAATTCAAAGTAAAACTGAATGGCTGCGACTCGACCGTCGCCCTCGAAAGATTTCCAGGCATGGGGATTCTCGAACAACTCGTAAAGTAGGGTGACAAAACCTCGCGTTGCAGGGTATGTCCGACTGAGCGATTCGTAGTGTTCGAGCTCATAACTGATATCCTGGTTGCCGTATACCGACGTGTCCCCCGTAGTACGCAAAATCTGCAATGCGTCCACCTGGCGCCACACAAACGGCGCAATATCCGGCACCCGCGCGAATACAGCGAGTGTTTTCATGATGGACCCCTTAAGGGAACTAGGAATCCGGCACTGAAGAAAAGCCACGAATGTCGGAATCGGGGACCAGTCGTGATTGTGAAAAAAGATAAGCGCGAGCTGAGGATCCGAGATTACTTTCTGGATAAGTTTCTGAATAGTTTCCAACGCCTCCAATTCTTTTGGGCGAATAAACCGCGGGCCTGGATCGGCTGCACTGTTCGCGTTTCCGAAGGTGCTACCGTCGATTCCAACTCCTGGTGCGACGCCGCCAGCCATTAAAGCCGAGTATCCCGTCGGTTTTTCGGCGTCTGTAAGAAGTCTCTGGTATTTCGCCATCACAGCAAAGAATTGGTCCCAGCTAATCTGTTGTGGGTTTTGCTTAATTCTGGTATTTCGCCATCACAGCAAAGAATTGGTCCCAGCTAATCTGTTGTGGGTTTTGCTTAATATGGTGGAAAGCCAGCTGAGCACATTCCGGTCCGCTAGCGGCAGCTGCAACTAGTCGAATGTACGCAGCTAAACAGTAGCTGAGCACATTCCGGTCCGCTAGCGGCAGCTGCAACTAGTCGAATGTACGCAGCTAAACAGCCAGGGTTCTTAAGTGCCGCATCCCGACAAGCAATCAAGAACGTATGGCAGCTACCGCCATCCATGCTGCTAGAATTAGACTCCGCTTGCCGAAGATCATCCCCAGCATTACTTCCACTGCTACTGCCGTGGAAATCGAACTCTTCGTTAATACCACGCCAAAACGAGCAGCAAAAATCCGCATTATGATCGCACAACGCCGTCGCAAAATCAATGATGTTCTCGAGACAGTCACCAGTCCAGGCTGCTACTTCGCCATCACTTTCAGACTGCATAGCAGCCAAGGCAACCTTGTCTGCGACGGTTGGCACGTCAATCATCATCTTGGATGAGTATGTACGGAACAGCAGCTCAAAATTCTGCTTGTAAATGTTGTGCAGACGCAAATCACGCTTGCGGTCGGGGAGATATTTTAGTTGCACCTCCACCAACGTGTGAAAGACACGCTGCTCCACTGCCTTTTTAACGACACATGATGCTGTCTCCGCCTCTGCGAAAGTCACGTTGCTGTTACTGCTGCTGCCATCATCGTTACCGAACGACACGCGATGCTGTCTCCGCCTCTGCGAAAGTCACGTTGCTGTTACTGCTGCTGCCATCATCGTTACCGGCAAGAAATCCGGCCCAAGCGAGCATCGCAACGCTTTGGAAACTTTTTTGTTCCCATTCCTCCTCGAACAAAATTCTGTGCAGATCCTTTACCACTGAAGCGTGCTCGCGTCGGCACAGCGCAATTCCAACTTCCATGTCACCTGTCTCGCGGTCCATTTTCCTAGATTTCTGTAGCAATACGACGAACAGCGCCACCTGGACCGCAGTAATAGTCTGCAGCATGCAGGACACCTGCCTAACAGCTCCTTCCGGTGACGTTCCTGCAAGAGATCCTCCTTCAAAAAGCTGTGCGAACGACGACAGGTTCACAATATGCGGTGAGACCTTGGCTACCACCGCATTTAAACGTCCACATAGCGTCTTTAACAATTCCGCAAGTTTGTGCACTTCTTGTGCCAGCGTCAGTGTGCTCGACACAATAAACACCAAACAGTCCGCCACAAGCGTATGCCAGTAGCTCACCGACTGCTCCATCCTGGTCACTTGCGCTAGCTGATCCAGCTGAGTGTCAAAAGCAGCCGTTAAGTTGGTCAATAGATCCTCCGTGAGCAGTTTGTTCGTGAACGACACAATAAACTGCGCGCGCTGCTTGTCCAATCTCGACTCGAGTCGCAGTCGCAGCAGCTCCTTTAACAAATGCAGTTTGTATTCCGTCTCGGACGTCAAAAAGTATCGAGCTGCACTGTGCACCGAGTCAGCAATAGTACCGGGTGGCAGCTGATCCGCGCGTTCCACCCACTCACGCTGCTGCTGCTCGCTTGCCAGCAGCCACAACTCAAAGCAGCGCTTCTCGCTGGCGTGGAACTCGTCACTAAGCTTGCAAATTTCCTGCTGGATGAGTGGCGACACGTCCACGTGCTTACCGGCCACAGATACGGTGTTGGCTTGCAGTGCCGCGCGCTCTGAGGCGCTGGGCGGCGCTAGTGCGAGCGGCTGCAGCAGCTCCGAAGACGATGCCACCAGCTCCGCCATGAACTGAGGCGCATCCTCATCCGTCATGCTCTGGCCCGCGAAGGCCAACAGATCCTGATGCAGCTGCCGGAAGCGCAGCACCGGCGCGTCCGCGAGCGACAGGCTCTCGCTCATTTTCAGTTTATTTGGCTTGTGGGTGGGGGCGGGGGAGATTGCATTGGCTCGGAAAGAGCTCGTACTTAGTGATGTGACCTTCACTCTTCACTGATGTGGCACTTTTGTGAAAAACCATTCCGCATCCGACTCAGCGTCGGGGAAAGGGATGAGGAAGCTGCGCATGGCCACGACGCTGCAGGCGTCTGCTACGTGGCTGCTGGTATTATTTGCTACACTACCAGCATGTTATAACGATTTTATGTGTCTTGCGCGTCTACCGTCGGTCTCCGCGTCGTCTACGACTTTCCGGATCAACAGCAATACCAAGATCAAGGACATCTTCAAGTGCTCAGGTATCCACTTCATCGGCTCTTTCAACGAGTATTACGTCGCCTGCGAGCTCAGCATCCCCGACTTGGAGAAAGTGACACTGCTGGAGATTGTGAACACGACGCTGGAAGGTTCAGATCTGTCGCCGTTGTCTGGAGTCCACACAGAACTCTCGTTTCAGCTGAACACAAGCATCGCATCGGTCCTTATCCATAACAGCCAATTGCAATCCAGCGCCGTGGAGATCCAAGCAGCCAATATATTTATTGACGAACACTCGGCTGTTAATGTATCGGCCCGTGGGCTTAAGTTCGGCCCGGGCTATAACTCGTGGAACTCAATGGGGGGCAGCTATGGAGGAATTGGAGGCGCATCCCTCACGGGAAGTCGCTTCGAGTGTGACGATATGGGCCCCAATGATTTTTTTCGAGCAGTAGGGGATGTTTCTGGTGATATGGCGAATTTTCGTGGTTATGGCAGTGGTGGAGGCAATGATGAAAGTCGTGGAGGAGGGCGCATTCGATTGGTGGCAGTTGGAAATGTAGAAATTAATGGATCTTTGCTGGCGATTGGAGGAGATGCGTGTGTTGATTGCTTTGATAGTGCAGGCGGTGCTGGTGGGAGCATTCTTGTTGTTGCTTCGGAGCGAATTCATGGTAACGCGACGGTGCAGGCGAACGGAGGAGAGCCTAGCGTTTTCACAGGCAGTGGAATAAGTGGTCGAGGTGGAGGAGGCGGGGGCGGCGGAGGACGTATCGTATTTAGCTCGAGAAACGCTGAGGAGTTCGGTCCATCGCGTGTCGAAGCTTTCGGTGGTGGCTTCAGCTTTGACAAAAACGCAGCAATTGCGTGGTGCCAGCTTGGAGGTGACGGGACGATTCTAAAACTGCAGCACTCAACGAAAAGTGGTGGACTTGATAACAGTGGAGAAACAGGTGATGACAAAAAAACGCTTGTGGGCACGCTGCTTGTAAAAGGAGGTCGTTTGGCTCATGCGGGGCCAGTAAAACGCATTCAGATTTATGGATGCACTCCCATTTTTGAGCGGACTCCTCGAGGTGCCTCGTTTATCCCAGATTCACTTGC
>JAIKVB010000211.1:0-36187 GCA_024679045.1 Phytophthora brassicae | reverse complement strand
ACCCATTTTCTCTAAAACCCCAAAATGTATATTAGTATCATTTTGTTTCCCGGTGCCTCATATTCATTTGCGGGTTGGCCTGGTAGCACCCATGATAGTCGCGGTTGGAAGATCTCGGTTGTGTGCAGAAATGCATCGGAGCTTTTCGCTAATGGTGAATATATTCTCGGCGATTCAGCATTTACACCATCTGGGCCATGGTCTCTACAATCAAAAAGCTGCCAAAACCCATCATGACTCGGGAGTTTGAATTCAACAACAAAAAAGGTATCCCAAAAAATCAAATAAACGGAACATTGCATTGGCTTGTCAAGGACCGCTTCCTGTCTTTCAGAGGAATACGCATCGTCACCAGCAAAAAGAGTCATCACAAGAGGATCCTTCGGCTATTTTCCTGTGGAATCGTGCTTCACAATCTTCTATTAGCAGACCCTCATCCGCATGAACTGGATGACGACGTCGCTGCAGAGCGTCGCCGCGCTTCTGAGGTTCACGACGAACAAAATGACGACATCATGGAAAGGTCGGAAAAATTCGACGATTGACGAGTACAGCTTTTCTATTATCACATAGAAAAAATATGGTCGCTTTTAAGGTTTCTTAATAAGAAGAAGTTCATCCGTCCCACTTTCTGGTATCCCTTCACCCCGAAGACGCTTTCAACCCCTCGCTAGCTCCACCTTAAACTGGATAGCTTCCATCTATTCCTGAGCATGCTCTTTGTCCGCTTGGGCTTTCAGTTAGCGAACATGAATCTTGGACTCTTGCTCGGTGTACTCAATACGGTGCTCTTCAAGCTCGTATTCTGTTTCATCTGATCCCGTTGCAATTGCATGTTCTCCTCAAGTTGCACCCTCTGCTCTTGCTCCTTGATACGAGCAAATGTAGAGTTAAATCAGCCCATGCGTCTACAGAGATGGGTGCACCTGACTTTGTCGGCCGAACGGAGGGGATACGTCTTGTCCCAGACGAGGTGCTAACAGCCGTTTATAGCACTGTTGAGTTGATGCGTGGAGATGCATCGCTCACCCTCGATCCTCCACATCGCCGCGTCGAATGCCTCATCCTCAGTCGTCAACATGGGTCCGGTTCCCGCTTAATCATTCGTCATGTCTTTTAGTTGGTACTAGTGAGGACAGTAACACTTAATCGCTTGCTGTAGGTTATCTTCATTTGTGATTCCCGCTTCTGTGCTCGCGAAGAAGTCGCACGCTGCGTGGAAGCTCTGCTCAAGCGAACCAATCTTGGTGGTGATGTATTTAGGCTTTCTGGTTTGAGTTATTTCTTTGGCGCGGACGAGACGCGATATCTCCATAGTCAGATACGTTTTTGTCCTCGCCCCCCCTCGCCACTTGATGTAGTACCCTCCACCGAGAGCCAATTCATGAGAATGCTCATGTGGCTGACCGTCGAGTCTGAACCGTACGACACCCACAGAGATCGCCGAGTCGCTTTGAGCCCCTTCTTCGTAGACTTAGGATACCTGATGACATCCGTGGGGGTTAGTGTCCTCTTCCTTGAGTGTTGCTGGGCGGTTTTCACATTCGGGACAGCAGATAGACCGATTGCAATGGCTACAGCGGCCCACACATGGTGCATATCAGGCAGCAGATTCCTTTTCATCGACCCTTTTTGTATTTGCTACCACGAAGCTATCCAGCCACCAAAATCGTGGCATGATAGAAAGCTTGGTAGCAAGACCAGACAATTATTTTCGACGATTTTTTTTCTTTCGACCAATCGAAAACGAGGCCCAGCGCGATTTAATCTGCTACTGCCAGAACTGAGACCCACTAATGCTGTTCGGATTTTTTCCGGTATTCTGTCGCGTATTCTCGATAGATTCAACTCTGTTTCTTCCACAGTTAACTCATCGCGCACTATATTGATTCCATGATATTCACCCAATAAATGCACGTAGTGTTAAAGTTGAGTTGCAACTTAACAACCACGTAAGACGTTTACATCCAGAATTGGGGTTAGTTTTTTATCACCATGTCTAGTATGAGTGCCACGTACGTTCAAAGAGACAATGACATCACCGCAGCGGAAAGAGTGGTGGACAGGTGTGTAATGCGAGCTAGCTGCAATAAAAACATATTTTCTGGAACTAGGGTCTGATGATGAAATGCCACCGGGGAAGCGAGCTTTGCAGACTGTGTGGAGATACCAAATTAAAATAGTCAACGCCACGTACGTTCAAAGAGACAATGACATCACCGCAGCGGAAAGAGTGGTGGACAGGTGTGTAACGCGAGCTAGCTGCAATAAAAACATATTTTCTGGAACTAGTGTCTGATGATGAAGTGCCACCGGGGAAGCGAGCTTTGCAGACTGTGTGGATATACCAAATTAAAATAGTCAAGTTGGGAAATGTAGTACGTTTTCTTTCTAGATTATGGCCTTGGGTGATAAGCAAGAATCCGGTGTTGACGTTAATGTGATGGAGAGCCTCGCATCTGTTGCAAGAAATGGCCTCACTTAGGCTGTTCATAAAGATATATGCACTACCCTGGGACTGGATCCATTTTCGTGCGACATAAACACTGCATATTAGAATGCAAAGCAACAGATTCTGCACTCTATTCGTCGCAAAGTCGGATTTCCGCCGAAGAGAAATGGCATGTATACAAAGTAAAACACGCTGTCTACGGGTTACATCAAAGCGGACGAAAATGTTATGATGGGCTGGATTTGTGGTTGTCAGGACGCGGGTGGTGGCGATACACTACTGAGCATGTATACAAAGTAAAACACGCTGTCTACGGGTTACATCAAAGCGGACGAAAATGTTATGATGAGCTGGATTTGTGGTTGTCAGAACGCGGGTGGTGTCGATGCACTACTGATCCCTTCATCTACACGTACCCGGGAAAGGGGGCGATTGCAATTTGTTGATGATCTACTTGGATGGCTTGATCTACACAACCAACAAGGATTTTAACTTGCTGAAAGACATAATTTTCACAGAACTAGACGCTACGTACATCAAAGATCAAGCTCGAATTCATCGTATTCTAGACGTTCAAGTGGTGTGGACAAGGAAGGCGCTATACTGCACAACCAAAGTACGCAAATGTTTTGATTAAGCGATTTCAATTTGGTGACGCTCGGGGCTGCCGTTTACCAATGGACAATACGACGACAAATTGTGCAGCAACATATGAACAAGGCAAGGAGATTGGTTTTGCTCACAGAAAAGTGATTGGATCGCTCATGTACTTGGCGACCAGTACCAGACCTAATTTAGCATACTCCATTGGCTATCTTAGACTTGTGGGAATCCGACAGCTCAGCATGGAGGAGCTATAAAACGCGTACTACGCTATGAGATTGCTACGTTGGATCATGAAATAGCTATGAGACGACATCAGGCAAGTGAAATCTATCACGATTGACGGATATTGCGATGCGGACTGGGTTAATTGCTCTGATACTCGCAAAAACATAACCGGCTACGTTATGAAAGTTGGGGGTGGTCCCGCAGCTCAGACCGCTCGGCGACAAATATTCATTGCTTAAAGTACAGTAGGCTGAGTGGGTCGCGTCATGTGAACCTTGCATAGAAGAAAAATAGTTATTGAACATTATACCCGAAGTAGTCACGAGTTTGAGGGTGGGTTTACGCTCGGAGTCGAAAACGAGGCTTCCATCTCCCTAGCACCCAACCCGGCGTACAGTCGAAAGACACGACACATCGTGCTTCCATTTCATGAAGTGCGAAAAAAGTAAAGCACAAGATGGTCAAAATCTGGAAAGTGGACGGCGTGACGAATCCTGCGGACCTGCGAACAAATCCATTAGACTTTCCGTGAGTAGAAAAAACTAAAGTCGCTGGTTGGCATGGCCATAATAGATCTCAAACCGACTATAGTAAACCACAACGCGCACGGTTCCGTTTCGAGCAGCTCCATGGAGGAGAAAATCGAGCTGAAGACAGCGTTGAAAGCTAAGTTCCGAGTCACATTACATGCGGCCTGGAACGACAGGTGACAAGTTGCAGCTCAACTTTGACGCTACGGGACAGTGGATCAAGTGGTCGTGGTCGCAACTGGGAACCCTGCAGGAAAACTGTGACACAGCTCTCCCTGTTTGACACTAATTGATTGGTTACTGGGGCCACAGGTCTCGTACAAACCACTTGTATGAGCTTAAGATAAGCAATAATACCATTCAGTCTTGATTTTACTCCCAAGCTCAATTGCCCAGCAAATACCAGAATCTAACAGTGGCGAGGAAGATCGAACATTTTTAGCTATTGGTGAGGAGCGAGATTTGCTTGATAAAATTAGGAAGGTCGACTATGCTTTTACCACCGTAAACCAGAAGGTGCCCGCAATGTCAAGTCAGTCGCATCAGCCGCGACGGCCGGCGATAACGCCAAAGCAGTCCTGCTAACGGCGTCGGAAATGCCGTTCCGCTCACTAAAAGACAGCAGGCCAAGATTGATAAGATAGCTGTCAAGGCTCGTAAATATGGCAAGTTTGAGTTGATGTATGAACAAGTAAATACCCAACTTAAAGTAATAATGAAGAAGCTGCGGTATGATAATGCGAATGAGTTGCTTGCACTTGGAAATCGCTGCAAAAAGAACAATGTGATAAAGTACTCGCTTACGGTAAACACACACCTGAGCAAACCGGGGTAGCCAAGCGAATGATGAGAACCGTCACAGAACGAATGCGCTATCTGCTTCTTCATTTTCAGTTGCCGGATGAGCTGTGGTCAGAGGCTGCCGTGACGACAGCATTCTATGTGAATATCGTACCCAATGCTACGACGGCATGCACGTGCCTTACGCGGTATGGTCCCACCTCATTCACGTCTGAGAACGTTTGGATGTGCTGTTCTGGCCTTTATCGACACAGTTGAGCGAAATAAGATGGAGTCAAGGATCGTGAAGAGATTTTCGTTGGCTACTCCCGAGAGCAGCGAGGGTATCGTTAGCTGGGCAGTGAAACCAACAAGTCTTTCTATAGTCATACTGCCCTCTTCTATGAAAACAAGCCCGGACGTATGTTCATCAGTCGAAACCACAATGTATCGACGATGTCATCTACTCAGTATTTGGGTGTTGACACTGGTAGTATGTAGAGCATCCCGTCAATGTTGAAAGACGCGCATTGTGATAGAGCTGATGGGACCAAAGAGGGTTCACAGACAGGTGGGGCCGAGAATCAACCGGAACATATCCGGGCAGGAGACGCTGATGAAGATGATGATGATGATGAATATGTCGATAGTTCCCGGTCAGGTGGGGCAGAGGCTCGTGTAGGCCTCAGAAGAACCAGAACCTCGTCGGAAGAAAATACGAAAGCAGATCCTTCAAAATGCTCCAAGCGCATTGGCACCGCGCGGCGTTAAAAACCACAATGAATGCCTGCAAGTTGAACACCAGTTAGGTGAGCTCAACGAAAATGCCGAAATATCTGCGCGCGCAAAAATAAAGCAGTGGGCGGCGCAAGGCGACTGCAGCCGCACAATCTCGTCAAAGCCAGTATAAGAAACGTGTAAAAATGGATAGTGATGGGTTGCCAGACCGCGAGCGGTCTTCTACTCCGACAGTACGTGGGAAAACGACCACGGATTAGGAGATGCCAAGTTCTCGTTATGCTTTTTCGAGGGAAGGATAAGCGACATCCACGAAACGAGACTTGGGGCCTCTTTTCGTATTGTCGATGTCCACGAAACGAATGCCAGTGAAACATAATCGGATGTCTCCATCTGGATTGCCCGTTCTCGCCTATCTCGCACACACTCGTCGGAAGGTGATCACCGCGCAAGTGTCCAGCAGTGTATATGACAATGCGACTGTGGTAGGGTTAAGACGATAAACGAGAAGCGCGCTCTTGACTGAGTCTACCCACGCCAAGTCGTACGGTGCAAAAGTTCGAATCATGCAATGGAACGCCCCGCTCCACCAGATCCTGTCGGAGTCCGCTGCCGGCATTTGTGAAGCTTGTCCGGATGCAAACGGCGGACAAATGCCGTCCAAACAAGCGCACGGTCTCGTCCGTTTTGGATAAGGTGTGCGCTGGGTACAAGCTTCTTGACAAAATGAAAAATGCTGGAGAAGGTACGCGTGTTAATCTCAGGAGTGTTGCACGGCAATACAAAATCACCACCAAACCACGTGTCAGCTATTCAGCGGGTTAACGCACTACGCAAAATATATGCAAGGAACAAGATGCATCGTACTGTCTGGTGCTCGATATGGACCTCCTTTCGATCTGGCCAGATCCATACTAGCCCTTTCGGCGTTGTGGACAAGTCCTGGGGAACCCAGAGTCGTATGGGCGAACCATCCATGACCTGTCATTCCCTGAATGATTCTCGGTTAACGAGATCATGGATCAGGAGAAGCACTGTGAAGCGATAATATAACGGGCTGGTTACAGTTACATATCAGTTAAAGCTAGAGACACAAGAAGTAAATACATAATTAGGTACAAAGGCACCCGACTAGCGTTGGCTTCGTGTAATCCTGTCATCGGTTGAAATTAGATAGTCCTTTCAACCAATCAGATGAAAGTTCGTATTTGAGTGGTTCTCAAGGCCATCAACATAAATCAGAGTTTAATTTGTTACGAAATCCCTACTTGACTTAGTCTATCTACGCTTCCTCGCATATATAGCATACGGTTCATTACGGACACGAGGAAACCAAACCCATAAGGGAGACCCGTAGAAACAACTTAGTACTAATATCTCTGAAATATAATATATATCTCCTGATAGTATTTGTTAATTTATAAAGGCTACTTCGGTATAATCTGGAGTATTAATTAATATCTTCAATAGTACTTTGCACCTTACTCAGTACAAATTAAACTAGAATTACGAGAACGGCTTCGTTCAGGTTGAGGGAAATATACTGCTGCTCGCTCAGCAGTGCTCAGGGCCACGAAGAAGGAAAGTGTGCACTCGTCGTTGACACAGGAAGAAGCCGACCACAAACATCGTTTGGGTACAACTTAGCTAGAGCATCGAGAGTAGAACTGCTTTTAAACTACAGAATATACCAGACGTTGTAAAAGTTCGATTTGTGGAAATTAGAAAAATGTAGTTCTTTACTAGCGAATAAATTGGCACTCAGGTGTACCCCTGGCCGAAAAACACCTATGACGAAGAAATTGGCACCCAGGTGAGACCCTGACCGAAAAACACATACGTCAAAACACCATAAGCGTATAGACCACTTTCTTTGCTGCTTTAAATAATACTACATATTAAAATTTATATTGAAAACAAACTTTTGGCTAAGAGTCTTAAATTTTGGCTCTAGATTTTCACGTATATATCGAAAATATCATATTCAATATGTACAGGGTTGGGAAGTCGACAGTACCATCAGCTCACAGTACTATCCGTTGTCAAAGTATTAGTTTTTGAAATGTGATATGACCGATGATGACACTATGACCGATGATGACACTATCTGCATGGTCTCGATATTTGGGTCCCAAGACCAAAAGCGAGACCAAACCCGTGGGGGACCAAAAGAAACGTTACCTACGATATGCAGGGCCCCCCTACGTGAAAAACGCGGTCAAGCAGGGGCTCCTGTACGTGACTTACGCGGTCGATCGGGGGCTCCCGCACATGAGGGACGCGGTCGAGCAGAGGTTTCCCCCGCATGTGGATGCGACGGTCGAGCAGGGGCTCCCGTTTGCTGATAGTTTCATCACGCAGAAGCGATACCGGCGTGGTTGAGAGTGAGCTCTTACACCTAGAGGAGGGTGAAGAAAAATCATCCAGCGAGACTTCGTGCCTCGAGCAGCGGCTCGAAGTGACTGAGGAAGTCCAAGCGTAAACGAGCTGGACGTCGCCAACTTCGGTGAATGTCCCCCATGGCCGGTTCCAATGAGACACTCAACGTCGTAGAGTACTCGGAGGGATCTCCGAACCGAGTACGTTCGATTGCAGTGGCGAATCCTCCTTCCGACGCAGCATCCATCACGTGGCTTCGAAGCCTCTCCTGGAAGCATTTCCTGCGCAAACTGAAGACTGGTGACACAGAGCAAGTGTGCCTTATCACCAGTCCCGACCCTTCCGCACAGTAATCAATGCTGTTAGCGTCGACGCCTCGTCATCGCGTCCGAATGCCGCTGAGCCCAAGTCAACTCGCGCGGAACGCTTCGACACGCAGTCTTGGAAGGCTCTCAAAGACTCGGGTAGCCCGGTCTATCACCTTGCCCGCGAGTTCGAGGACATGTTTCCTGACAAGATTCCAGCAAAACTCCCGGCAGAGCGAGGCGTACGACACGAGATCGGCCTTGTGCCAGGTTCGAAGTATTGCGTGACACGGCAGTGGCCACTACCACGAAACCAGGTTAAAGACATCGATGACTTATTTGAGGGCCGTCGCAAAGCAGGACAAGTGCGTGGGATTATTTCACCACATTTGAGTCCGACATCCTATGTCAAAATGACCACCGAAGGCTGGCGCATCGTCCACGCGATCAACAAGTTGAACGACGCGACCATTCCCGCGCAGACTCATATTCCTCGGAAGGACATGGTGCTCGACACAATGTCTAGAAGCGTCATCTACAGCGCCGCTGCGTCGTGCACCCCAAGTCATCAGCAGTAGCGCAATGAACCCCCGCGTGTTCGTGATAACAGGACCCGTAGAAACAGTGACGTCGTGACTCACCAAGACGATTTGACAACCGTCAACGTGATGGTGCTCATCGTGATGTACCAATGATGGTGAATGCCGTGAAACGCAACGAAAGTATAGCAATGCAAGAAGGAAGCTGTATTGAGTGGATATTAGGCTCGGGTTCCCAGACTAACATCTGCGGAGACCTGTTACTATTCACTCCGCTACGCGAGGACAAGTCAAACAGTCTTGACATTTCAAACGGGACTTCTGAACATACCTCCGTTTGTGGGTCTGTTCTACTCCGTATTGTTAACCAGGTAACTAGAGCTCGAGGACCGTCTCCTGGACGACGTGGTCTACAGCCCGAACACTAAGGTCAACCTCATCAGTATGGTCTATCTCCAGATGATTTTTGGAAAGACAAAATTATTTGTTCACCGAATCAGAAGACAGCCTGAATGATCAAACCTGATACCGTGTTGAAGTTTGACATGCGAGACAACATATGTCTTTTGTGAGGAGAGGATTACTGGTGTGGTGGTGATTGCAATAGCTCAGAAGCAGACGGACGAGAAGAAGTCTATGGAGCTATTGCATCATCGCCTAGTTCATCTAAACATACATTTGCCAATTGCATTGGTAAACAAGATTGATCTTGTAGTTAACGACAATACCAATAATTGAGTCACCACACTAAAATGGGATTGCTGAGACTGCAAATGGAGTCGTGTTGCCGCCTGTAGGAGTCCTGCTGGCTGCCACGCACTTACCGAATATGTTTTGGGGAGAATCCACTGAACATGTTGCCTACGAAGATCTTGGGGATCGTGTCGCCGCACGAGAAGCCCTTTGGATCGAAACCTGAAATGGGAAATCTACGAACCTGGGGCTGCATCGCCCACGCACAAATTCCTCCTGATTCAATTACGCGCAGGATAAGCTGGCGTCAAAGACAAGAATGTGCTTATTGATCGGTTACAGTGAGTCTACAAAGGGCTACAAGTTCATGGATGTGAAGCACAAGAAAGCAACGTACGATTTCACGAAGAGTTTACTGTTGATGGAACTTATGTGAAACAACTATTGGAGAATGGATTTCTCCATGGCGACCATGAACTACCTCTAAGACTACCCTGTCGTAAGGATCAAGTCGCGTATGGAAACCTACACTGTTGATAGCAGTGTCCCGCAGCCTAAAGCTTAGCTGTGGATCTTCAAGAGCTGGAGTGGGTTCCTGAAATGCAGACTGAATTGCAGGAAGCACCCATTGGGAGTACTATTGCGGAAACTATTGACTTGTCAAGCGCCAAACAGCTTGGCTACATGCAACCAGCTGCTACTCAGGCAGGGCCTGACAAGCCACCAGCTTATGTGATCAAGAGACGAAAGCGTAGAGCACGCAAGAAACTCGTGAAAGAAACGGAGAGCAGACAACTGGATTTGAAATTGAGTTACCTCCTGTAGAACCATGTTCCAAACGACCACGTAGGACGCAAAAACCAAACGTGCGACTACTGGACTATATTGTTGGACATGTGCAGGCCACTCAAGTGGATATTGACATTCCTACAATGTACAAGCAGGCACACGCCAGCAAGCACTGAGAGCTGCTATGTTATCAGAACTTTAATCTTTAAAAGGTCATCATACCTGGAAACTAGTACCGAGAAAGGCGGCGAAGAACATCAAGGTGATTACTAGTCGTTGGGTCTTTGTAGTGAAGCGAGATGAACGTGGACATGTTAAACGCTTCAAGGCTCTACTCGTGATTCATGGATCAAGCAACAACTTGGAAATAATTACTCTGACACCTACGCGGCTGTAAATAGATTTGAAACTATTCGACTGGCCATCTACTTTGCTCTGTAGCGAGGTTGGGAAGTACTACAATACGATGTGAAGACGGCATTCCTGTATGGGGACCTTGAAGAAAGTCGTTTTCCATGGAGCAGCATCCCGTCCCAGACAGACAGACATGCGGTCGTCTGCCGACTCTTGGAGAGTCTGTACGGGATCAAACAAGCCCCGAATATCTAGAACAAAACACTTCACGCAAAAAATCCATTGAACGACAATTCGTTTAATGGGATTTGAACGATCAGATTCTGCCTATAGTATCTTTATTCTAACCCTGCTACTGATTGTCTATGTTGATGACCTTATATTAATACTTATGGGTCCATGTGATTTGTGTACCAAGATTGCTACAAGCTTGGAAGAGGCCTTTGGGTTGACAACGATGGGTACAGTCAAGTATCTATTGGGTGTGAACATTCTGATTAATCGACCCAAGCGACAAAGTCTACAGTCAACGACAATACGCGCTGGAAGTGTTAAAACGCTTTCATATGAGTGATTGTGATGGATGTGCAACGCCAGAGGTGACAACACTGTTATTCCTGCGACTACGTACAATCTATCATATCACGAACTGGTTGGAGCCCTCCAGTATCTTGTCAGTGCGTCTTGGCCTGACGTTGCACATGCAACAAGACACTTGGGGAAGTACCTGTCCAACTATGATCACACGCATTATGCACACGCTAAGAGAGTACTGCGTTACCTCAAAGCTACGTGAGGTTTTGGACTTGTCGTGGATGTACAATAACATGATGAAGTACGACTTACAGCTACTCTGATGCTGATTACGCCAATGATCATGTGGATCGAAAGAGTATAAGTGGCTACGTGACTACACTAGATGGTAATGTGATGTCGTAAGCGTCTCGCAAGCAAGAGATTAATACTATGAGTACATTTGAAGCTGAGTATGTGGTTATGGCTGAGACTACCAAGGATCTACTTTGGGTTGCTGGTCGTTGCAAGTGATTGTGCTGGAACCACTACTACTTGGGGACAATCAAGGAGTGATTCTTTTTTTGCAATTACTACCTAACCTAGCAAACACTCGAAGAGCAAGCCCATCGACAACAAACATCACATACTGAGACGAAATGTGGAACCTAAACGTCTCGTGACTCAACATATTGGGACTGACGAAATGACCCCTGATTATATGACGAAAGCACTTGCAGTTGTGAAGTTTACGATTTCGAAAGGCCATGAAGGTGTTGTCGATAGTGCTGGCTGAGGATAGTGTTGACACTACTGTTACAGAAGGATCTACTGCTACTGCGGCTACGACTAGTACAAAATAACGGCTTATCGGAGCCAGTGGGAGATTAAAGACGTGCTTGATGTGGAGGTGTGATTACTACTGATTATGAGGAAGGGCTCTGTAGCTGTACTGCGTACTGCTTGAACTGCATCCGTGTGTGATCACGCTGACATGCAACGTCATCGAAATCAAGTGGGAGTGGGAGATCATATCCTACCATACAAATTACGCAGGCTACTCAGCAGTGCCAAGCTGCAGATCTCGAACTCTATCATTTGCAGGAACTTGTCGTGCACTTAGTCTTCATCGCTAATTGCTCAAACCAAGTGCTGACTGGATGACATGTTGGCGACTGTATGCAAGGACGCTTCACTGGCTATGGAGATCCAGGATTGCGTGCACACTAGTGGTGCGACTTACTAAGATATTGTATGCATGTATACTTGAGACAGTGGAACCCGCACCAAACATCGAACAACGGAATCTTGCGCTCACACAACAGGTTCGACTGACGTGGCTGGTTGGGTTTAAGCTGTCGGACGTGGCGATAATACGCTGTCTGCTCCACAATTACAGCTTCACCTCTCTCCGTTCCATGTCATTGCTCCAAAAATTGCTCAACCGCTCCACGAACGCTGGCGTCCATATCTAGTCCAGCGTAGCGCGGGTATAGTAGGTAAGCAAGGCTATGGACATCACCATAGATAGAGTCGAAACGAGACTTGACCAGCCCCCTCCACTATTTTATGTTCAGCTGTAGTGAACCCCGCTACCTTGAGCTCTGCCGGAAGGTGGACACACATTTGATATAACTCGAACCGGTGTTTTATTCCTCTCGAACAACTTAATCTTTATAAATACATCAAGCAGGGAAATCACCTTTTTAGTTTGGCACGAAGCTGGCGAAGGTTACGAAGTCGTACACGTCTATACGTGTCTTTTTCTGCTCCGTAGTTTAGCTTTGCGAAATTCACGAGCCGACACAGTAAGATCTTCGGCCGTTAAGACGTTCAGAAAGCACGCCAACAGCGACCCCCATCTTTACCGTCTGGCTTAGCGAGAACCCGCAGGTCTTTCTCTTTGAGACGATCAGTCCGATCCGACCTCATATTGTGATGCTTCTTAAAAATCGCACGGACATTTTGCACCCGTTTTGCAAGTCGACTAGCCACTTAATTTTCTTCACGATATCTCTACAAGAAGATGAAGTCCGTGACATACACAACCGTTAAAGAAAATTTCGGGAAAAATTTCTTGCAAAGCCTTCCATCTAGCCTGGTTGCTGGTGTACTTCCAGAAAGTCGTTCTTGGCGATGACACGCACGACGTCGAAAGTCGACAATTAAAATATATATCGTGGGCTTGACTACCAGTGTAAACAGATTCAAAAGAAGGAGGTTAAATCCCCACAGACCGCACAGTAGTTTACCACAAATTTCCCAATGATGTCCGTCCAGCAGTCCGTCATCAAGGTCACAATCTTGTCAGACAGGTTCTCTTGATCGATTTAGTAAAGGCTTGGTCGAGAAATACCGTCAACAGCTGTTCAGGGCTTGTCACTTCAACACCAGGATGCAGCAATTTCAATGCTTCGAGCAAGCTAGCATGGCCAGCCTTGTAGAACGGCATGGCGGCGCTGTACACCCACCACGCCAGCTACTCTGGGAACTGCGTGCTAGTCGTCTTCTTAAGATTTGGGCGAAAGACGTCCGTTGGGGAAGCAATGGACCGAGCGGAGCAGCGCTTGGTGGGATAAACCTTAATTCGCTCGACATGGTTTTTGCCAGTCGTCGAAAGCAGCTGCTTGCATTTTTACACCAGACACAACCTTGCGGGTCGACATCAACGTCATCCCAGGCACGGTTCTTCTTTCTTCCGGGGCGAAGTGGGCGGTCACTTGGCTCAGAAAATGCGGTGGGGCGGCTAGCCTGAGGTGACGAAGAGTCGGGGCTTGATGAGATTGAGCGCGTGAAGGGCTTGGGTTCGGCCTTCGAATGGAAGGTGAAAATTAGGTTCGGTTTTTTCATACATTGTAAGAGGATGATGATCGCGAGTGTGCGGCTTAGTTGCCGAAATCGTGATCCAATCATGCAGAGCGCAACTCAAAAAAAAAACGATTTCTGACATCACAATACAAAACAAAATTCATGTATAGACAAACAAATCTCCAACTTTTACCTTGTACAGACTGTTATGAACTCACTTAGAACCACATGGATGTGTTCTCTCTGCGTGTCGACAGCATCCGTGTCTGACGCGTTTGGCGGCGGCTATTGCGGATGATTTCTCTCGTCACAATAGCCTTCTGTAGAAATTCAGGCACTTGGATCGTCTTGTCCGCTGCTCGTAACAAAGGCGGGAAACCGAGCTTCTTCGCCACCAAATTACCTAAGAGTCGAGCACATCGTCCGTTGCCGTCGTGGAACGGGTGGATGTAGAACACGAGCACTGCGAACGCGTAGTAAGCGCACAGAAGCGGTCGAGTCTCCCAGCGACTAGAATCGTTGAGAGTGTCAAGGAGCTTGTCCAGAGCGGCGTCGATTTCCCCGGCGGGGAGGAACACGCGGTAGATGCGAGACGAAGCATAACCGACCGCCAAATCTGTTCGAAGCACACCAGCCTGTCCACTGGATGACGGGAGGAGACACTTGTGGAGTGCAAAGAGCTGATCACGCGTGATTACGCACGACGTATCATGCGTAATCTCGTTGATGACGTCCAGCAGCTGCTTCCGAGAGTTATCCGCTGCCGAACTTCTGGAAGTATCGTGAGCCGAGCCAATTGCGTCGTACAAGTCACTGGCTGAGAAAGTGGTGGGTTTCGCACCATCACAGCAATCGGCAAGTTCCGACTTCCGCTCGAAAGCATCGTACTCGCTTTCGAGCTTCTCTAGTAGCTGAACACATGCAAAATAATGTTAAAGTGGCGGTAAAGTTGTGTTGACGAAATGTACACGAACCTGCTCAATTTGTCGGTACACAGGAGATTTTGGGTTCTCTGCGAGTCCGAAGAGCTTCTCGCCTACAATGGAATATTCGTAAGAAAAGTGTGCTGACTGGTGCAGAATTAAAAGAATATTTACTGTACCTAGTGGCGACTTGGAGGTTTTCGTGTGGAAAGGAGTCACTTTTGGAGGAGCAGGTGTCGACGGAATCGGCTCTCGGCCTGGGTGAATGTGTCCTACACAACAATATCGTAGAGGTTTAGACGTTGTCACAGGTTTAAATGCTCCTACAAGACTTACCAGCGACGTTGTACTTGCACAAGACGCAGTCTGGCGTAGCTGCGGGTGTCGACTCGGCGGGAGATACTGTCTCCAGACCACCATCAATCTCCATATCATCAGTGTTACTGGAGCTTGCGTTCTCGTCATTCGAGTGACCATCGTCCGTTCTCTGCTTCTTCAAATATCTCTCCACTTTGTTAGAAAGTTCACGAACGTCAGTGAACAGCTCCGCTTCCGTCGGACTAACAGTGTACAGATACTGCAGATAGTACTTGACGTGCCCCAGCAAGGCCCACTTGGTTCGGATCTTGCCGTTGCATTCGTCGATGACGTGCTTAAGCGATGGATCATTCTCCTTGGGCTCACCATCATCATGTTCCCGCAGCGCGTCGTCAAAGAGACCATTGTACAGTAGCATCACGAGCGAGCGTAAGATCGGAGCCACTGCCGCGTGATCTTCACTGCTCATTGACGTGGCTAAAGTATCGACCATGTCGAACAAACCCCACTCCAGCGCAAGAGGAGTTGTGTCACAGATCTTCACTGCAAGTAAGTTAGTAAACTGAGGATAATCTAACAAATCACAGTGTACTTACAGTCATCCCGTTGAATTGACGAGTCCATGAGGTCTCCGTTCGCTGTGATGGCGTTATCCAGTGTCTGGCAATACTGGAATCGAGGAATCCGTCCAGTACCGAGATTGGACGCAGCAGCACTAAGCAATTCTTGACGCAGTGTGGATAAAATCACCACAGAGCGAACAACACGCTGAATACGCTGCAGTTCGTGCTGATCTTCAGACATTGCACGGTCGGAGTACCAGGACAGTACGGCAACAGTCGACATTTTGCAGATCATTGGGACCGACACGATCGTCTGGATTCCTGCTCGTCGAGCGTGTGGAAGCAGGAAGAATTGCGACTGCTGCGCTGCATGCAAATCGAGCCATTCCGGGTGCTGTCCGCTGAAGACATTCCCGATGTGACCTTGCCCAGGATCAATCATGATAATGGAGGACACTTTTCGGTACTTTTGGATGGCGTCTGCCCACAGTGCTGCGGTATCAATCGGACGGTTCTTGACCGCTCGAGGTGACAGTATTGCGCCTGCTTTATGCTGTCGTGGAATAGCCGAGTTGTTCTTTTGCCAAAGACTGTGAGTGATCAGGACGCAGTTATTGTCGTCGTCCAGTACAGGACAGTGCACTTGCCCCATCAACCAAGCGTCCTTAAAAAACCATCATTAGTGTGGCTTTCCATTGTCAGGTAGAGAAAAGAACTAGGTTCACGTACCCGAGTTACGACTCGAAGTGTGAATTCCAGCGCTGCAGCAAGCGTCGCGTTGTCGATGTGGTCGACAGCTACCGTAGCCCGGAATCCGCTCTCAGTGGCATGGTTGGCAATGAGGAACTTGGCCAACTCATTGTGAGCAAAGTCAACTGCATCCGATAGCGGTGACGACCCCCATCGATCCAGCAGATTCACATTCGCGCCACAGTCGACCAAATACTTGGCAATCTGGAAATGACCTTCCGCACTCGCCACATGCAGCAGCGTGCGAAGGTCATAATCCTCCATATCAGGGCGAACGCTCTCCGGCACGAGCTCCTTTGCAGATTCACATTCGCGCCACAGTCGACCAAATACTTGGCAATCTGGAAATGACCTTCCGCACTTGCCACATGCAGCAGCGTGCGAAGGTCGTAATCCTCCATATCGGGGCGAACGCTCTCCGGCACGATCTCCTTCAGTTTGTCCAAATCGCCGCGTTTCGTGGCTCTGAAAGCCGTGGCGATGTTCTGTTCGTCCTCGCTGCTCTTGACCTGGCGACTCACGAGTTTCTTCTTCTGGTGAGCACGGAGCATCTCGGCGATGACGAACTGCTGTTTCTCCAACGCGATGCTGATCGGCGATCGGCCATGCGAGTCCACCACATTAGTGTTCACACCGGCCGAGAGCAGCAGCTCAATGACTCCCAATTGCCCGTTCTCCACCGCTACATGCAGCGACGTGCGTCCGGTTTTGTCCGTCACGTTCACTTCCAGTCCACTGAGCCACGAGCGCTTGACCTTCTCGGTATTTCCCTCCTGTACAGCACGGAAGAAGGCAGCAACATCTGGACTAGAATGACTCCTACATCATCGTCCGGTTTTGTCCGTCACGTTCACTTCCAGTCCACTGAGCCACGAGCGCTTGACCTTCTCGGCATTTCCCTCCTGTACAGCACGGAAGAAGGCAGCAACATCTGGACTAGAATGACTCCTACATCAAAAGGCAACGTTCGTCACTTGACAACTTCAACCTGTCACGAGAGTTGCACATTCAGTACGTACCGTCTCATCCCCTCACTTTCGATAGTCGCCAGATTCTTATTCTGCGTCATCTTGGTGTTTCGTCCAAATGTCGCGTAGTTCTGGCGTTCCAGGAGTCGTAAGATGGCTACATTTTTTGTCTCCAGCGCGCAGTCGATTGGCGAGCGGCCCCAGCGGTCCAGCGCCTCGGCGTTGGCTCCACACTGCAGCAAATAATCCACCATCTCGAGCTGCTGGTCGCTCACGGCGATATGCAGCGGCGTTCTACCACACAAACAGGCGAATTAGCACGTTCTTACAAGGTTAATTGCATGTGTTTATAGGGCTACCGCTTGTCGTAGTCGGCGGCGTTCACATCCGCGCCGTGTTCCTCGCGAAGACGTCGCATAGCGTCCAGATTCCCCTCAGATGCGGCCCAGCACATGGCCGTGGAGTGCGGCGCGAATTAGCACGTTCTTACAAGGTTAATTGCATGTGTTTATAAGGCTACCGCTTGTCGTAGTCGGCGGCGTTCACATCCGCGCCGTGCTCCTCACGTAGACGTCGCATAGCGTCCAGATTCCCCTCAGATGCGGCCCAGCACATGGCCGTGGAGTGCGGGGATGCGCCTAGACTTAACGCTTGAAGCTCCATGTTGCAATGGTGACGAGTTTCAATTGTAACGGTAAAATCCCGTCCAAAACGATCCGGGTTTGCGGTATCAGGTTTGACATGGATACATATTTGTGAGTGCATCGATAGTATACAAAGTTCCAGTCATCGACTTTCCTAACATTTCACTTCTTAATTTGCGTCCAAGAGCATAAGTGAATTCCTGGATATCATGTCGTCCCAACCGCGGCTTTATATCTACGACCATTGCCCGTTCTGTTGCCGTGCGCGCGTGGCGCTGGGGCTGAAGAAGGTTAAGTACGACGTGTTGTTTTTGGCCAGCCACGACGAGGCCACACCCATCGCGCTCGTGGGCTCTAAGCAGGCTCCAATCTTTGTGCCTGTGGGCGAGAAACCCTTCCCTGAGAGCTGGGATATTGTGCGCTATGTGGACAAGCACTATGGAGCCAAGCCCATTTTTAAGGAGGCCTCGGGTCGAGACGACTTAGCCAAGTGGATTGACACGGCCATGCCGCTGCTTGTGCCGCTCTTCCTTCCGCGTTTCCACGCCGCGCCGTTGCCCGAGTTCATGCTGCGCGAGTCGCGAGACTACTTCAAGAACAAGAAGGAGAAGAGCATTGGCTCGTTCAGTGACAACCTTGCCAAATCGCCCGAGCTCGTGGCACAGGTCAATAAGCTGCTGGTGGAGCTTGAGCCAATCCTGCACTCGAGCCACTCAGTTAACAGCGAACTGAGCTATGATGACTTGGATCTGTTTGGCCGTCTTCGAGGCTTGACGCTTGTCAAGGGCATCGAGTGGCCCGCCAAGGTTCGAGAGTTCCTCGAGTACTTTTCGGAGGCTGGCGACGTCCCGCTCTACGACAATGTCGTCAAGATTTAAAGAAGATGTGGTAGGTGAACATCAACAGCTTTTTAAGGAGAGAAAACGAGTGGGTGTTGCAAAAGTACACGTAAGTATTACTCGGGCTGGAACTTGTTGGCTTTCTTCATCTTGTCCACTAGCTGCCGGTCTTCCTCGAAGCGCTCGCGGAGCGTCTTGAGCTCTGTACGCAATAACCATCCAAATTAGACACTAGCCTATAGCATCCATACCAATCCGAAACAAAACTCCCACGTACGGTCTCGCTTCTTCTCGCGCGTCTGGAACCTGTAAAAATTGTCGAGCTCCTTGCGCTTTTGCCTCTTGGCGGGTTTGGTCAGCACCTCCTCGGCCTGCACAATACCGCGCTTCTTGACGTTCACGACCGTCTGAAAGCCGTCGTCGTCCACCTGGCGCTTGAGCTCCTCGCGTCGACGCTTGTCCTCATCCTCCTGCTCGTCAAACGACGCCATGTACCGGTCCGCCAGCTCCTTCACCTCCGTCAAGCCTGGTCGGTTCCGTCGGTACTTGGCGGCGTACGCTGAAAAACAAAAATCCCATAAGAACAAGGTCAGCACCTCATCACATTGTTTCCTTCCTTAAGACACTCTAGTCCTCACCCTGAAGCCCGCTGCTCTTGCCCGGCGCGGGCGTCTCGAGAGAGTCCACCTGCAACAGCTTCTGCAGCGATTCGTCCGCCTTAAACACTACGTGGGCCGATCGGTGAGTTAGTTTCTGCGCTGTAACTTCTTCTTCCTCGTCATGCAACTCGTAGAGGCCTCCGGCGCCCGCCTCCACGTGCTGCACAGCGCCCAGCGACTCGAAACACGCGCGTAGCCACTCGGTAGATGTGTTTGGCGGCAGGTTCACGACGTACGCGGTGCGGCCGGCGGCCATAAACGCCGAGCTATTGGGCTTGGTGTCGTGCTGCTTGGCGTAAATGTAGCGCCGGAACGAGCTGTGCGGCAGCGGCAGCGCAATGACGTGGTAGCCGGCGAACACCTTGGTCGTCATCTTGACAGTGCCGGGTGGTTGGCTGATAGCTGACCTATGTATATTATTTTATTTCACCTAAACATGAGTCAATTTTAAGCTATTAATAAGCTTGAGCTTATATTGTAGCCAAAACGGAAGCGAATATTATCGCCATGTTTTATAAAACAACCATCAGTTTTGCAGCTTTTTGCCGGCATTATAATGAGCCTCGCCCGACCACGAATATCTGTCATACATGTACTCACGCAATCTATGGCTGCATGATAAACTGAGGATACTATTCACGTTCGAACAATACTTTAATTAAAAGCTTTGAATACGATACTTTTGTCGTATCAAATAATGCCACAACAATCTGCATATTCATCTTGTTCTAGGTTGTAAAATGGCATGGACATGAGAATTAATCACGCAAGGCAGGCGGAAGCCAGTAGCAAAATATTAGCAGGTGACCCCATTTTGACCTCACAATTATTAATACATATTAATCTACCTAATCGCGAGTTGAAATCTGGACCGCTAAGAATAAAACGGGGACCTTTGAAATTATAATAGAAAAATATTTTAGTTGAAATCTGGACCGCTAAGAATAAAACGGGGACCTTTGAAATTATAATAGAAAAATATTTTGGGGGGCTTTATTATTGATGTGTGGTCTTTTAAATAAACCTATAAAATTGGGTGAGAACCGTACTATGTATACATGTAGTATGTCAACAAGCACTCCAAACCTTGCAGTCACAAGGGATACTCTCTTTCTTCAAGAGTGATAGTCCTTTTCAATGCCCAAAAATCTCACGACTCATGCTCATGCGGGTGTTGCGCCTGCACCAGTAAAGTGTACAAGCCCGCACCTGCCACGCCTCCCACCAACGGCCCCAGTATGGGGATCCAGAAGTAATAATTACGTGCTGACCAAACTTTCGATCCGTAGCCCACCACGTACGTCAACAACCTCGGACCAAAATCCCGCGCCGGATTCATAGCGTACCCCGTATTCATGCCAAAGCTCATTCCGAGTGCCATGATCATCAAAGCAAAGGCAAAAGGGGTCCCCACAGTACCAGGAGAGCGGTTGTTTTGGTCCGTGATAGCGTAAATACAGAGCAGCAGCATCCCAGTTGCCAAAAACTCCGTGTAAAATGCCGTAAGGTTGCTGATATCATCGCTTGGATAAGTGGCAAAGTTGCCCTGCGTGGTGTCCCGATCCGGGTCGAGCTTGGAAATCTTCTGGTAGTCGAGCAAATAGATGGAGGCAGCTCCAATAAAAGCGCCTGCCACCTGAGATAAACAGTAGCCTGGAAGTTTCCACCATGGTAATCGGCCGTACACTGCATGGGCGAATGAGACGGCGCAGTTAAGGTGCGCTCCACTCACGCCCTCCGAGCAGTAAACGCCCATAAGCACAGCGATTCCCCAGCATAAATTAATGCTGATCCATGTGCCGTTGGCTTCGTCAGACAGCGACACTTGGTTGTTAACGCCCATGCCGAAACACACCATAACGAATGTACCTAGGAATTCAGCAAGACATTCGCGAGTGTGACTGCTGTTAGTGACGAACCATTTTGTATGATGCTGTTCGTCACGCAGGAACTGGCTGCGGTTCGTATGGTGCAGAGAACGCTCGCAGCGGTCGATGAACCCTCGCCATGTGAAGGGAGTGGGGGGAACGGCCGAGTACGTGGCACCGACGAGACCCATGGAACCCGCACCAGGAGCTTCTCCATTCAAAATCCGCATTCTGTTGTTTGTTGCAGACGTCTAAAGGGATAATGAGCGACAATAGTATTGTATTGTCAATACATCTATACCCTACTTTGTGCGGCGCGTTTCTCATGTAGCAGTGGGTTACTGGTAACCCTCTACAGTGCATTGAACGCTTAGTAGATGTAGCCACATCAACTTGGCATCATCTCAATTGTATGAATATATGAAGCTGAAAAAGGAGGTAACTTTATTCCTGCACATTTACTGTATCTCCCCTGCAGTTATGATACAAATATGGTTCTCACCAACCTGTACTCATGAACACCACAACACTGAGCCAAAACCTTAAATATCCGTCCGTCGTTCTTGCGTATTGTAGACATAGCGGTGAGTCCGAGAGATGCCATCGCGTGTGTCCCGTAAACCTTCTTGTCCAATCGACATGAACATATTCAGCCGACTAGTGGCTACTCCACGGGAACGCAAGAGATCACCAAGTTGAGAGAGAACCTCAGCCGCGTTGTCCATTGTGACAGAAGCAGTAGGTGATGGATTCACTGGGCTTGATATTCCACTACGCAGGAATGGATGTTCCAACAAGCCCCCATCCCCAGTAATAGGAGGTCGAAGGCGGTGATCACGTTGTAAGCAGGAGCGTATCACGTCTTCTAAGTCTGTGTTGGCGAGTGCTGGAAATGGAATCGGAACGGCCGGATCAATGATACAGCGGAACTTTTCAATGATGCTGTGGACATCCGCAAAAGGTGGTTTCGAGTACACGATCTGGTAGAGAATACACCCTAATGACCAAATATCGCTGGCCCGTCCAACCTTCATTTTCCCCATAGGATGACGTTGGCCATCAGGCTGTGTGTTGCCTTGAATTGCTTCTGGTGACATAAAATTAATCGTGCCAATTTGGCTGTCACGCTCAATGTTGGTCGTGTCGTTCGAGATCTCTTTTGCGATACCAAAATCAATCAGTTTGAGTGCACCGTTCACAAACAAGAAATTTGCCGGTTTCAAATCACCTGAAATAAAGAAAAACAGCATACAAAAGCGCAAGATAAGTGACATAACCCACAGATTAACATCGTGGCAGATAAACTCACCGTGAATGATTCGTGCCGAATGAATTGCGTCCACAGCTTGGAGCATTTGGGTCCAAAGGACCCGCAAAAGGTTTTCGTCCATCCCGCCTTTGAGATTATGAAGCCGTTCATTTAAATCGATCTCGCCGTGTTCCATCACCTAGCATACATCACATAATGCCTTTAAGGTTAAGCTCAAGCATCGTACCTAACAAGAGACTAATGAAAATCCTTACCACGTTGATTTGACGCTGCTTGAGGTCCTGCTCGGCATCAACTAGCTGAATTATGTGCGGGTTACCTTTCAATTGACGGAGCAAGTTGATCTCGTTAGTGTACTGTTCGATGCTTTGCGCGTCCAGCTTTTTCAGCTTAATTTTCTTCAGCGCGTAAATCTTGAGGTCTGGCCCAAGCATCCGGTAGACTTTACTGCTTCCACCACTTCCTATTTGTTCCAGCTTAATATACCTCTTTCCGCATACCTACACGAAACAGACATGTTAAATCTACGATACCAACCAGATGCGAAACCAGTTTTCACGTACCACAACTCTGCTTGTCAACGATTCCAAGGCGTCTCGTGATAAATCGTTGGTCATTGCAGATACGGGAGGAGACGACGCAGAAGACACCGAGCTGGGTGAGACCATTTCCACGCAATTTGTCTCTACTGGTTCACTCGGATTCACTCGCTGCCGTTTTTTGGGAGAACGATAGTAGTCGAGTGCGTATGATACGTTGCTCTTCGCCAAAACACTTGTTCGTAATCTTCCATCTGCTCTGTTTTCCAACGGTTCTTGTACTCGTGGGGAACGGATGTGTTGGGGGGTGGGCGGTTTAATGGCCTTTGCACTTTCCGGAAACGTCGTTGCTACACTGTTCTTCTTGGGATTATCTCCTGCACTCAAACTTGATGGTGGTAATGCCTCAATCTCTTTGCTTGGCGGCATCTTTGGCTTTAAAAGCAGCAACGCTTTATCAGCTGCAATGGGCTTCTTAACTGGTAAATAATCATATGGCTTAGCGTCCTTGCTGCAGGTAGGAGAACTTTTACCCTTTGGTTTCCACTCCAATATATGGGAAATATTGCCCACATCAACCTTCAACTTTGCTTTTCTTTCTGAACTGATCGCTGGCGACGACTGCTTAAATGTCGTAATTTTCTTCTAAGCACAATTCGGACATAACAAAAGTCAATTCCACAACCAATATATGGCCTACCAGCCCCTACATCACGTACCTTAATTGGAGTCAGGACCTTACTGGTTTTAGAAGGAGTCATTTGACTTCCCATCATGGCATTCTCGTCGTCGTCGTCATCGTCATCGTCACCATTTGAAGCAATAACACGAAGCGGTGGGCCTCCTACAACCACATAACAAACATCGTCAGCCATGCGAAAAAAAACACCTACACATCGGGATCGAATGTCGTACCCAGGAGAAATCGTGCAGGTGCGTTGTGAGTCTTCCTCGACGTAGTCTGTGACTTTAAACTTGACCGTGTGGGGAGCGATGGCGTAGTGAGTAACGGCGACTTGTCGCCATGCCGCGGCACTTTCGACACCGTCGAGAAGCCAATTCCGCTACGACCACTACTAACTGGTGTATCATTGGACGGATTCATCGACTTATGCAGCGGCGCCGGCGTACGAGCCTCCCGTCCATTTCCACTACTGATTGGCGTCGTATCTGCCAGTACCGTCGAGTTGTGTACTGGCGCCTTTGCCAATCCACCCAAACCTTGAGGTGAGACAACCTTCTCCAGTCCCCAGTTACTGTTCGTGTCCAAAGTCTTTCTTGTGCTCAGTACTTTAGATCTTAATGACTGGAATTTTGGTCCGCCAGAGAATGCAGCGACCCAGCCCGCTTTGCCTGACTCCACTCGTCTCATCAGTTCCTCCTTCTGATTGGGTGTAAATACATCATCATCAACTCCTCGTTCTAAAATCTCCTCTGCCAACTCCTTATTTCCTGTCACAAACACAAAAATCAGTCTAAAAGAACATCTAAAAAGGCAGCATTTTCTCTACTAACCTGCTGTGTACTCGAACGCCGCTTCCTCTTCATAAAAAAGAGGTTGTTTACTCCCAGCGCCTCGTTTCTTCATCTCCTGAAACTTTTGCCTCACGCCTTCTTCCGTACTGTAATCAGCAGAACCATCAGTACCCATTTCGTACCCCATATAAGAAAACGTAACCCTTCTCGTACTCGCTCAGTTTGGCCAGCATAATGAACATTTCCGTGTACCCTTCACTCGCGCGGGCCTCCGGTGAGTCTACACACGTAAGCGCACGTCTCACCAGCCGCGTCTGGCCGTATTTCGAGCTGTTTCCAGCCAATGGGCAGCGTAGAAGCTCCAGCCACGTATTCACGTCACGCGGCGAGTCTTTGAGCGCCACCACGAGCCGCGCTCGCCGTTCTGACGGCTTCTCAAGCAGAAACAGTGCGCGCGCCGACTCTCCGAAGCGCAGCAGCTGCGTGGGGAACCCGCGAGCGTCAGCGTAGCGCGCGTTGGGCTGCGGCAGCTGCTTCATGAGCGACTCAAGCGTCTCAATTTGTGCGTTGCGCGGCGGCGGCTGATTTTCTTTATCCTCTGGTGGCTCCATCTTGATCTTGCGCCGTGTAGGCAGCTGCGACGCCTCGCGGGGCCGCTTCCGAGCGCGGTCTTCGCTTCCGAGCGCCATTTTCCAGACTGGAGCGCGCGCACAAAAAGCGCACGATTTGATTGGGTGATAAGATGCAGTCCTTTTTCAACAAATCAGGAGTGGGAAACACTATTTCGGGAGAGTGACATGATACCGCTTCAACTTGTTCTGCCAATGAGAAAGGCTGTCAGAAGATGACATACTTTGCGGGGAGGAAGGAGCTACTAGAGTGGCTTAATGCCCTCTGTGGGACGGAATTTCTGCGTGTGGAGCAGACGTGCTCGGGTGCAGTGGCTTGTCAAGTGCTGGACGTGATGTACCCGGGTCGTGTACCCATGACTCGAGTGAACTGGACGGCGACCCACGAATACGACTTTGTGCACAACTACAAGCTGCTACAACAAACATTTGCAGCTTTAGGCATTGACAAGCGCGTGCCGGTGGATAAGCTTGTGAAGGGCAAATACCAGGACAATTTTGAGTTTCTACAGTGGCTCAAGGCGCTCTACGATAGTAATGGGCCGTACGGACCCTACGACGCTGCTGCTCGACGTGCTAAGGGGAAAGGCGGTGCCCAGTACAACAAAAAGTTGAGTACAATTATGGTTGAGGAAGAGAAGAAAGTGGCTACATCTACGCGTCGACGCACGAATCGACTGTGTTCGGATGGCGACACGAAAGAAACAGCGTATGTGGCGATGTTGGAGAAGAAATTGAAGGAGTTGGAACTCAAGGACGAAGAACTCGAGGCGGAAAACCAAGAGCTGAGGCAAAGTGTACGTTTTAGTGGTTCCGGAGCGAGCTGTTGCTTACATTTTGTGCTTTTAAATGTGGTAGTTTGGTCAGATGCAGAGCGTAAACGATATGTTCCAGAAGAAGCTGGAGAAAGTAGAGAACACTGTACATGAAGCAGAGCAGTCTAAGGCTACGAGTGCGCAAACCAATTATTTAGGACTTTCAATCTTGGATGTGCTGTATGCGTCCGAAGAAGATGAAGAAGGCGAGCAGGAAGAACAGCTGACTTTTTGAGGCGTTAAAACTGCGCTCTTGTCAGCAATTTAAATAGCGTAACAGTGATCCACCAAGCAGCACATACAAAACAATATGTTTGTGTCAGTGAACACCATGAAATCCTGCTTAGTGTCGGTTCGGAACGGTCGTTCATTCCTGAAAAACCTAAGTAGAAGTAAATACTTTGATAGAATACCAAGCATGTTCCAGACGCAAGATGGTGCTGGGAGCAGCTACACGTCGACCATCTACGGCTTCATTCGCGACCAAAAGTACGAGGAAGCAGCTCGCATCCTTCAGATCGAACTCGAGAACCATCCACACAGTCGCGCGGCACTGTCGTTACTCGGGTACTGTTACTACCACATGCAGCTCTTCCATCAAGCCGTTGGTATGTATGAGCAGCTCTGTGCCAATTACCCTGAAGTGGATGAGTACCAGCTCTACCTGGCTCAGTCCTTATACAAAGCCGGTCAGTACGATGCTGCTTCCAGACGAGCTAGTCAACTAGAAAGCGAGCAATTCGCCCAACGCGTGCATCTCCTAAGAGCCGCGTCGTACTACGAGCAGAACGATATCAAAGCCACCCGCTCCGTGTTGGAAGAGTGTCTACCCGATGACCCCACGACTATTGTCTTTGACGGAGCCATTGAGTACAAGGAAGGCCGTTTCGATGCCGCACGGGCCAAGTTCGCCGACGCGCTCAACATTTTAGGTTATCAACCCGATCTGTCGTACAACATCGCGCTGTGTTTCTTCAAGATGAAGCAATACGGTAACGCAATGCGGCAGATCGCCGAGATCATTGAAAAAGGAGTACGTGACCATCCGGAGCTTAGTGTCGGTAGCAAAAGTGAACAGAACGTTGATGTCAAGTCTGTTCGTAACTCGACGGTACTGCGTGAGACTGCGCTCGTTGAGGCTTTCAACCTCAAAGCGGCTATCGAGTACGAGATGAAGAACTACAAAGGAGCGCGAGATGCACTACTGGATATGCCACCACGACAGGAAGAAGAACTAGATCCAGTATCGCTTCATAACTTCGGTCTTATGAACATGGACGTTGACCCGAACGGTGGCTTTAAGAAACTCAACTTCTTGCTGCAGAACCCGCCGTTCCCAGTAGAAACTTTCTCCAACCTGCTCATCTTGTACACTAAACACGGGTTCCACGACCTGATGGCCGATGTGCTGGCGGAGAACGCTCACTTGACGTTCCAGTTGCTGTCCAAAGACTTCTACGACTTCATGGACGCTACAGTGACGCTACAGACGTCCCCCGAAAACGCTTATCGCAAGTACGATGAACTCGCCACCAAACACGTCGAAGGGCTGCGGAAATTGACCAAGAAGATCCAGGACGCGCGTCTCGCCCAGTCGAACGAGGACATTAAGACGTCGTTGAAAGCCTATGACGACGCACTGGAGGATTTCATGCCGGTGCTCATGGCTCAAGCCAATATTTACTGGGAACGAGGCAACTACACTCAAGTGGAGAAGATTTTCAGACAGACGGCTGAGTTTTGCTCGGAACACGAAGCTTGGAAGCTCAATGTGGCTCATGTCTTCTTTTTACAAGGCAACAAGTACGAACAGGCTATTCAGTACTACGAACCGTTTGTAAAGAAGCATCAAGACAATCTGCTGGACGTACAAGCCATCATTTTGGCCAATTTGTGTGTCTGTTACGTCATGAATACAGACAACGAGAAGGCGGAGGAACTTCTGCGCTCCATCGAGCGTGAAGAGGAAGAGGAATCGAGTCGTGACCCGGACAAGCGACTCTTTCATCTTTGTATCGTTAACCTCGTGATCGGAACGCTCTACTGTTCCAAAAACAACTACGATTTCGGTATCTGTAGAGTCATGAAGAGCATGGAGCCGTATCATCGGAAACTTGGACCAGATACTTGGTATTATGCGAAACGATGTTTCCTGGGTCTTGCCCTCACGCTAGCCAAGCACATGACGACTATCCGGGATTCGACCATGGATGATATTCTAGAGTTCCTCGATTGCGCAGATCAACACGGTAAAGATATCTTCACGACTACTGCAGCTGACCAAAACAACGGCGGTGTGACGGGAAACGATGTCATTCAGCATACCATCAGCTACGAGGTGCGTCTACTGACTGACTCCCTGAAGAATATTCATTGATACTGATTTTTATTGTTGTTGATCACTGGAGGCACGAGTTCTTAAGCGCACTTTCCTCAAACTTCGTTCGTAGGATAAGGTAAACTTACCCAATGAACAACTGCATTGTAATAATCTTAGGTTTATTATTATTTTATTATGCATCATCAAGATACAAAAATACATACCGTTAATATGATACTTCGAAGTACTTTTTAGGAATGAGGGGTTAAGTATTAACTTAAAAGTATGTTAATACTTCAAATTTGATCAATGGATCCTTATAATTCGGTTGCTATTTTAATAATGGTCATAGATTGAGAATCTGAAAGTGGGCTACCGGATTAATGGGATGTCGAAAGATGTAGCGCTCCCACTGGCTCCTAATTGCTCGCCTGCAAAGGAGTTTTCCCACACACCATATCCGAATTCTCCCTACAGAAAAACGCAACAAAAGGTAAATTTGCGGAAAGCGTCCGTTGCCGTTGGTTACGGTGGGAGTTGCCGCTTAGTCGCTGACAATATTGGACCCGTTAAAGACACGAGATCATTTGTAAGACGGAGTCCAAGAGCTCTACACGTGTATTTACCAGAGCTTACTACTTGTTCTACCGTCTCTGCAGCAACAGAACCTCGTAAGGTGGAGTCCAGAGAGCTCTACACGTGTATTTACCAGAGCTTACTACTTGTTCTACCGTCTCTGCAGCAACAGAAATAAGCACATCACGCTTCAGTATGGAGTCGAGCTACACCAGCACCCAGCCGGTCATCGACATTGCTGAGAAGTCGAACAACTACGCTCCGTACGCCGAAACGCCATGTTCACCACACCAGATTGACAGGTGCGAGCGCTCGCTGCACAGCACAAACCGCAGCCAATACGACCGAGACGAGGATCATCAAGAACAATGCTTTGTCACTCGAAATCCACACCTTCGTGAATGTTATGCAGAGTTTCTCGGCACCTTTGTCATGATCAGCTTCGGTTTGGGGGTTAACAACCAAGTTGTCCTCTCCGAGCAGAAGGAGGGTACATGGCTCAGTATCAACATGGCGTGGGGTATTGCTGTACTCATGGGTATTTACTGTTCGGAAGGAGTGAGTGGAGCTCACATGAACCCGTCCGTCTCCTTGGCACACGCCGTGTACGGTCGTCTGGCTTGGCGAAAGGTTCCCGGTTACGTATTCGCCCAGTTCCTCGGAGCTTTCGTCGGTGCATTCGCCATCTACGTTCTCGACTACCAGCGTCTCATGAAGGCCGACCCAAACAAAGAGACCATGTATCACAACTTTGCGACCCACCCCAACCCGGAAATCAGCAACCTCACGGCATTTTACACGGAGTTTGTGGCGACTGGGATGCTGTTACTCTGTATTTATGCCATCACGGACCAACGTAACCGATCACCTGGTACTGTCGGTACCCCTTTCGCCTTCGCTTTGATGATCATGGCACTTGGTATGAGCTTTGGCATGAACACGGGGTACGCCATGAATCCGGCACGAGACTTTGCTCCTCGGGTCTTCACCTACTTCGCAGGCTACGGCTCGAAAGTCTTTACGGAAAACAATTACTACTTTTTGATTCCAATGTTTGCTCCACTGATCGGCGGCGTTTTCGGAGCGGGCATGTACGAAATTCTGGTACAGGTACAGCACCCCCACGACCCGACGGAGTATTAATACTAAACACACTTTTGAGAACGATTGGTGAAGACAAACATAGCGACCAGTAGCAAATATCTCGTATACATAGAGATCATCCCAAAAAAACAATTATTTTTAACCATTGCTTAGTCTATCACTATTCGACTGTTATTTCAAGAACCATTTCCGAAATGCCTCTTGACGCCCTTTAGATTAATCTAGACATAGGGATTTAGTGCTCGTCCGAGTTCCAACAAAATGTCAGATTATTTCTTACGAAAAAAAGAGCTCTATTATTTGGTCTACAGAATACAAAATCGTGTGAACGGACGAGAAAGTTAACTACAAGATTCACGCTCACTGATGCAGAGACTACGGATTTAGCTGCGGGTGGTGGATCTCCACTAACACGCGATACAGACCCGCACCACATACACCACCACACAATGGAGCCACGATGGGGATCCAGAAGTAGTGGTTGCGCAGTGTGAACACCTTGGTTCCCCATCCAGCCAGACACGTAAAGAGACGCGGACCGAAGTCGCGTGCAGGGTTGATGGCATAACCCGTGTTCATTCCGAACGCCATACCCAGAGCCCAGATGAGCAGACAGAAGGCGAATGGAGAGCCGACCGGACCGGCAGACTTGTTGCGCTTGTCTGTGATAGCGTACACGCCCAGCACCAGCATAGCCGTGCCGATGAACTCCGTGTAGAAAGCTGTGTAGTTGGAGATGTTGTCACTTGGGTACGTGGACCAACTTCCTTGCGTCGTCTCACGGTTCGGGTCCACAACGTTCAGATTCTGGTACTGCATGACGTAGATGATGACGGCACCGCAGAAGGCGCCCAACAGCTGAGAGATCATGTAACCAGGCGCCTTCCACCACGGCAAGCGACCGTATACGCAGTGGGCCAGTGTCACGGCCGTGTTGAGGTGCGCGCCACTGACGCCCTCCGAGCAGTAGACACCGATGAGCACTGCGATTCCCCAACACATGTTGATACTAAGCCACGTGCCGTTCTTGTCCTCAGAATTCACGACCTGGTTGTTCACGCCCATGCCGAAGACGATCATGACGAAGGTGCCGAGGAACTCAGCCTACGACCTGGTTGTTCACGCCCATGCCGAAGACGATCATGACGAAGGTGCCGAGGAACTCAGCCAGACATTCACGCATGTGCACGCTCTGCACGGTGAAGCGGCGTTTGTCTTCGTTGATGAAGGCTGATGTGGCCTTTGGGGTTGTAGGCATGACCGAGTAACCGTTCTCGACTTTGTCAGCCAGGTAGACGAAGGGGTCGGCATCTGTGATGGCCGTGGTGCTGGCTGTTAATGCGACGTCAGGTGTGGCAATTGGTTGTGTTGTGAATGGCAGTGGAGCCATGTCGACTTGCATTGGGTGATTGGATAGTTAGTCGCTTTGTTTGACCAGTAGCTGGTGAAATGCAGAATGATCAAGTGGTTGCCGGACGTTGGCGATGGTGCTTGGAGCTGCATCCTAGATATCTATCCGACAGTGTGGCGCCTTTGTGACGAGGCTGACACTCACGTTCATTCAGTCCGTCAGTGCAACAAGAGCGGATTATTCGAGGTTTTTAATTTCGTCAAAGAGGCGCGGCTACTCCCGTTTCTATCCGGTCACTTGGTCCCCGTATGGGCCAATGTGGCACTCCAAAGGTGGCGTCCGGTTATTATACTGTAGTACTGTACGCTCATTAGCGCGTGGCTATGCTGCACCTGATTCAATTCCGGTTATTATACTGTAGTACTGTACGCTCATTAGCGCGTGGCTATGCTGCACCTGATTCAATTAAGCAAGCAAGTCGCCAAGCAGATCAAGTGGACCGTGTCGCGTATACGACGCGCGGTCTTCTTTGTGGTGGCTGGTAGTCAGACCCGTTGGGCTGTTAACGTGTAGATTTGCGGCATACTGTGCCTGCTCCAAAAGTGAATGAAAAAAATAAACTTTTTGAAGTACAAAACATCAATGTATATTAGAAATTCTAATTTAGAATAGTATATTATGCTTTTCAATAAAAGATTATAGGAACCTGGCTTTTCCAATATTAGGTTTATTGGAAAGCTTAATACGGTATGCTATTCTAAATAATAATTTCTAATATATATTGATGTTTTGTATTTAATTTTCAATATTTTTATTACGGGCAATCGGGCCCGAAATAATATATTGACATTTACAGTATTCCGACGCTGGTGGCGCTGTTGTAACTCCAGATCGAACGACTGGCTTGCCAACCTCATCTTACAGTCACAACAACCGCTTGTTCGGACACAGAATTCGCTCGTTTCAATATTGGCAGGTGTTATGTTAATGTGTCCCAAAGGGAAGTACACCGTTCAGACCTCAACAAATACCAACAATAATCGAAATAATAATTATTGGAATGCTGTGACGTATTCTTTTGCTCCGAAAAAAACGTTCAATTATATATATATTCTTTTCTGGGCTCTGTAAAAAGGTTACCCAGCGGTAACTTGGAGCTCCATCCGGTAATATGTACTATGTGATGGAAATATAGTTGGGATGCATCGGGCGGTGACACCACCTGAACCAGGTCTACTCGGTCGAAAACCAAGTTGTTACGGTTATCGTCAGATCTGTTCGAGGATAGGGTGGACCCGAAATGAAAATGAACGAACTATTGCCTCCCTCCCTTTCGCACTTACTATCGATAGGCGGCTTGAGGCGCAAAAAATAAAATCGAATGGATCACTGTCTGCCGTTCGACTCGTACACTGCCATAGCCGCTCCATAGTTTCGATAACTGTTGAGCGGTGTATCCAAAATGGCCTCTTGACCCCCCCCCGAATTGAAAATGTAAACTAGTGATCACGGGCTGGTTCTGGACGTGCCCTGCAGTACGGCGAAAAACCTTCTCTACTCAGCGAGTAGCGATGGGATTGTCTGAGAAGATCCTCGAGAAAGACATATTCGGACTGGCGCTATCTACCGTGCGTAGTGCAGTATGGAAGGTGATAGGACTCTGCAAGGAATGCACGCGGACCACCGACGCAGCACTGGACAAATGCGTCACGTCTGTCACGGAGGGATGTTGGTGGTTTGTTGAATCGTGCGAAACTCACTCGCAAGGCTTTGATAGCCTTTGTCGACGATTACCGCCCAGTCGTTTTCATACTGATCAGCTAGTGGTCCATTGTCGTTGAGTGTGGTCTCATCTGGCTGCTTCTGCATTGATCAGCGGTGAAATAACGTATTACACCGGAAAATAGATAAATCAGCAACACTTCCGGGTTCAAATGCGGTAAAATTCATTGCAGCTCTAGTTGAAAGTCACTTTGTACCCATAAAGGTGATGTTTTTCACTTAAATATCTCTTTGCGTAATTATAGCGACCGGCCGGTCGGTCTGCCTGCTGAAATGTCCGTAGCGTAACGAGCACTCGGGCAATTTTCAAAATCGTGTCCAGAAACTGTTAATTGCTTCGTGGTCCAACGTTTTTCCTCACGCTCGACGAGTATTGTACAAATATGGCTCCAGAATAATGGAGCCATATGAGACACTATTTAACCATTTCTGAAATGGAGACGGGTCAACTCGAACATTAACGAGACGACGTCCCAGCTCTCGCAATGTTTGAGCGCAGCGAGCGACATAAACAAGATGTCTTTGGGCGAGTGCGTGTTTTTTTTACTCTTCCTACGTTCCACTTTGCCATTACGTGTTCTTCTAAATAGTCCCTTTGTCGCTCGAACTGTCGGAGCAAAATTGCGCGTGTAAAGTACGCGATCTGCGCCTTGCACGCGTAAGCACCTATCATACTTGGGGGTTGATGACTCATCTTCCGAGTCGTCCCTATTGGCTGGAAAAGGAACCCGGTCTAGGCTGCGTTGCCGGGCTTCCTCTTCCACAAACAGTATATCCCAGCGGGCGTGCTCGTCGTTAGCTTGGTCTTCTTCGCTTCTTTCGTGCCGGCGCGATCGGTTTTGGGAGGGTGCCATGCTGATTGAGCTTCTGCTTGGTTAATTGAAAAATGAAACTGTCAATTAAGAATTTACGGCGCATTCGGTATAGTACACCCGAGGCGTATGGGACCGAACAACAGACACATGTAATTCGAATACGTCAGATATCCACTAAAAGACGGATTACTTACGCATGCCTATCCCTATATCCTTCTGCGGATGAGCAATAATCTGTTGAGCTAGGTTATCCCACCTCTTACGTAATATATGTGCCCCAGCTCTATTGGAGGTCTACCACCTACGACAAATGGCGAGATTACAGGTCTGTTCAAGACAACACCTTGTCCGTGAATACAAAATACTGGTAAACAGAGCGATGGGTGACAAACGCAGCATCCAGGTGAGGACTGGCGGGGATCTGATGGCTATGGAGAGGTGGACACCACTGATATCACATTGGGATAATGGCATTGGTCGCTGGCTACAGAACAACATGGAAAAGGTTTCACTGAAGGCTACTGCTGCTGTGCTTGGGGGACAGTAGGAGCACAATTCTCCACAATTTGGTGGCAAGCGGGGCCAAGCTACAGCGTGATATAGAGGCATGCTGTGGGGCGGAAAGGACGTCATTAGCGAATAGATTTTAAGTGATATCAATGTACCTCACTGAAAAACGAAACGATCACGTGCTGGTTCCGGGTCCTACCGAACAGAAGTTAATACTAATAAGGTGGGGTATATTGTGTTATTGCTTCTGCGCAGAAGTGAGCTAATAGAACGGCATGTCGATTTACTCGTTGTATGAAGCCCCGCTGGTGTTTTGCTTGGAAGCCATAAAAAGGAGTAGTGGAAATGTCGGGTGACCACTCGGGTTGGAGTGAAGGATGTAGTGCGTGTGTGTTTGTGCTTTCTAATTGGATGCTTTGAACATTTAATTTTAGTGCGAAAGGGAGGGAGGTGATAGTTCGTTCATTTTCATTTCGGGTCCACCCCTCGAGCCGACTGACGATAACAGTAACAACTTGGTCTTCGACCGAGTAGACCTGGTTCAGGTGGATTCACCGCCCAATGCATCCCAGCTATATCTCCAACACACAGTACATATTACCGGTTGGAGCTCCAAGTTACCGCTGGGTAACCTTCTTACAGAGCCCGGAAAATAATATATATAATTGAACGTTCTTTTCAGAGCAAAATAAAACGTCGCTGCAATACAGGAGGAACCAATAATCATTATTTCGATTATTGTTGATATTTGTTGAGGTCTGAACGGTGTACCTCCTGGACCACATTAACATAACACCTGCCAATATTGAAACGAGCGAATTCTGTGTCCGAACAAGCGGTTGTTGTGACTGTAAGATGAGGTTGGCAAGCCAGTCGTTCGATCTGGAGTTACAACAGCGCCACCAGCGTCGGAATACTGTAAATGTCAATATATTATTACGGGCCCGATTGCATAATGCACTCGCCCCCGTAATAAAAATATTGAAAATTAAATACAAAACATCAATGTATATTAGAAATTCTTATTTAGAATAGCATATTAAGCTTTCCAATAAACCTAATATTGGAAAAGCCAGGTTCCTATAATCTTTTATTGAAAAGCATAATATGCTATTCTAAATTAGAATTTCTAATATACATGGATGTTTTGTACTTCAAAAAGTTTATTTTTCATTCACTTTTGGGCAGGCACAGTATGCCGCAAATCTACACATTAGGTCTGACTACCAGCCACCACAAAGAAGACCGCGCGTCGTATACGCGACACGGTCCACTTGATCTGCTTTGGCCAAGCCTTGGCGACTTGCTTGCTTAATTGAATCAGGGCAGAGGTTACACACACAGTCTTGAGCCGGGCGCTTTTGAGGCTCATACTTAAATCAATTCAATACAAGGTGCTACTGATTTTATCTTGGGGATGGACCTTCCCGCGAGGACGGGTGTCATACGAGGGAATGTCTTTGCTTCGCAAAGGCAGTCGCTGCGCTCCTGCGCTAAAAGATTCTAACTCCTGGCGAGTGCAAGGCTCGGTTCGCTCGTGAGCTCGGCGCTGGGCCCGCCTCCGCAAATACCGCGCGGCCCTGCTTCGCGGGCACCCCGCACGGGTTTGCTGTGGCTACGCGCGCTCGCACACGCTCCCTCTGTTCACCCTCTTCCCACTGCCCTTTTTAATTATTGTGCAGGTAGTCACTCCCATTGAATCAGGTGCAGCATAGCCACGCGCTAATGAGCGTACAGTACTACAGTATAATAACCGG
>JAIKVB010000210.1:0-36221 GCA_024679045.1 Phytophthora brassicae | reverse complement strand
TTGTTGTGTGCTAATTGAGATCATTACTAACGGATTTCTGTTTATTACAATACCACAATAAGAGCAGGGCTTTTATCGGCTATCTTCGGACAGAGACGCAGGGCGTCTATCAAGGTTTAATCATCGCTTCCTCAAGCTAAGGTGCGTGTGACTCCCGTCACACACGGCGTACGCGTCTACCGAAAGCAGGGCTTTTATCGGCTATCTTCGGACAGAGACGCAGGGCGTCTATCAAGGTTTTATCATCGCTTCCTCAAGCTAAGGTGCGTGTGACTCCCGTCACACACGGCGTACGCGTCTACCGACAACTTCAAAAAGAAGTGCAAAGGCACATGCAATGACACAGACGACAGCAGCAGCTAACTTACACTCCATGGCGGACTGTGAGAGCGGAATGAGCTGGAGTGCTAGTGTTTGTTTTGCAACCAACCGCTCGGTATCGACTTTTGCGGGTTTCTAAACTATGATTAACTTTTTAAAGATTAACCTGGCTTTGGAACTTTATTCCAAGAATAGCGCGCTAGCCAATAGAACTTGAGAATTTGTCGACGAGGTTTAGGGCATAATATATTTCCTTATTCTTTTTCCTGATATTCCCAAACAGCCCCTTACCGGTATGTAAACTGGAATATTGTAGAATTATAAGCCGGCTCTACAAAAATGCTGAAATATGATTGGCCACCGTTATATGCAGGTGTACACTACAAGCCGAGGTCTCAACGACTTGACACAACTCGTACATCGTGTTAGGTTGTCAGAGACCTAAACTAGGCACTCTAGTTTAAAGTCTTGTCGACTTTAATGGCCAAGAAGCGTGGAGGTGCGGGCAAAGGCTGCGCCAAGAGCAAAGGAGCTTCTTTTGGAGGTAGTAAGAAAGTTCAGCAGAAGCACAAGACGCAGCAGGTTGCTGTTGTATCAAAATCCGAACAAAAGCAGCAGAGCCATGCCAAGAATAACAAAGCCAAAGGAAAAACCAAAGCTTTGACTCCAGCCGAGCGACTGGCCGAGATGCGGCGTAAAATCGACGGCAGCAAGTTTCGAATGCTCAACGAGCAGCTGTACACGAGCACGGGCGACAATTCGTTTTCTACGTTCCAGGAAGACCCGGAGCTCTTTGATGTGTATCACCAAGGTTTCCGAGAGCAGGCCGACAAGTGGCCCACCAATCCTTTGGACACCTTCATCGACTACGTCAAGTACGTTACTAACTCTTTGAGGGATAAAAACTGAAGGTATTTTGACATTTATCTTGTTATGACGACTGTAGACGTCACCCGAAGGCTGTGGTAGCGGATTTCGGCTGTGGAGATGCCAGATTGGCTGAGAGTGTGCCGAACACAGTGCACTCGTTCGATTTGGTATCGCGCAAGTCTCATGTTACAGCTTGTAACATTGCTGATGTACGTTGGAGTAGTATTATTTCTTTTACGTTTGTGATGGCTAATGTGGCTTGGTTGCTTGATTAAATGTGGTTTTAGGTTCCTTTGAAGAACGCTACGGTTGATATTGCCGTTTACTGTTTGGCGCTCATGGGGACGAGCGTTCGCGAGTATCTGCGTGAAGTGTATCGTGTGCTCAAGTCTGGAGGCGTGCTGAAGATTGCTGAGGTGAAAAGCCGCTTTGAGAGTGAGTCTCTTGGGGGGATTGCAGGTTTCGTGTACACTCTGACCAAAATGGGCTTCGACTGCAAGAGCAAAGATGAGCGTAACAAGATGTTTGTGCTGTTTGAGTTCGTTAAGTCGCCGCGGAAGCCCCAGAACGTTGGGCCGATCGTGCTTAAAGCGTGCGAGTACAAACGGCGATAGATATCTCATTTTTGAGTTGAACACGCCAAATAGAAAAAATATATTCGAGACGGTCAAGTCGCGATAAATACGAACGTCACTTACGTTATCCACACTACTGCTCCAATCCAGGAAGCAGAGTTTGTGACTCTTCCGAGTCGGATTTGTCAGCGCCATAGTCCGTGTCTGAGGCACCAGCAAAGTCTTCAAGCTCGAGATCTGGCTGCGGTGGGAAGGGCCATACACAAGTCCACTTTTTGGGTTTAATGAACGCGATCTCGTCAAGTTCTACCCCGTGTTTAGCCAGCATGGAGCACAGAGTAAGGAGATTCTCCAATCGCGGTTTAAAGTGGCCACTATGAGGCTCAATAGCGAGGATGACGCCGTTCTTGACGATGGTTTTCCCCGCTGCAAAGATCGGGGCTCCCGCTACAAAACTCGAGTGATGGAAAGAGCCTTTGCGTTTGCGGCCGAGATACAAACGCCCCGAGAGGTCGAGGACGAAGATCCATTTGCTGCGTTCGTCTGTGTTTACCACACATCCTGATGCTGCGTACTGAACTTTCACTCCTTCTTCATGGGACACAAATTGGAGCTCATAGCTCTTCCGCTGCTCTGCTGTACAGTACGTGACCCTCGTCGTGCGTAGCTCCTGCTGACTGCATTCCGGTAGATCCAAGTGTTTACCGTTGCCATGATCGAGCCAGTGAAAGAAACTCGTGTCTTGACTGCAACTCTCGTACTTCTCGAGTTTCCAGACTTTGTGGAACGCTCGTAAGTGAAACCCGTAGCGATGCTGCTCGTCCAGCGCTTCAAGCCAGAAATCCTTGTGCAAAATGGAAGCTCCGTACGTGATGCGGTTTTCCCCGTCGACGCTGCGGCATCTACAGCGCTTCATGCCACGTGTCATCACCTTCATTCGCGTACGCAGCTGCTTCCAGCGATCCATAGGAAACTCTTCCTGAAGGGGTTTGGGACGCTGTACGAGCTCGATCGAGTCCGGCTTGGCGTCTGGTAGTAAGTCCCACTTCACGTCCACTAACATGAGGTTTTGAGTGCTAAGTATTATGACGTCAAACTGGCAAATGGTGATTTGCCAGTTAGGTGCATTTCGTGCTGAATAGGACGACATGACGACAAAAGGTCGATTTTTGGCGAAGGGTTCTTTATTTTCTACATGTAGTGAAGGTGGACAGAAAATCCATTGATTGGGGACACTTTTAAGGTTGGCGTCGACACCGTGCTCGACACCGATCCCAAAGTGAACCCGATACTGTTATAATAGGGTACGGACTCCGTAATGGCGGTGTTGTACTACAACAAATGCCCTGGTAAAGAGTATGCCAGTAATACATGTAACCGAAACTTTCGCACACACTTTTCCCTCGACTCGCGCCAGCGTCCTCGCCACCTGCTTCTCTGCTTCAAGCAGCTATCGGGACACGTATGACTCAGGGTACTATCCATCGCTGTGCTGCTGGCTGGCTGGGTGTGGATTTTGTGGCAAAGGCAGCGTAGGAGTGCAACGTATTATTAATACTTCAAGTAATAAAGAGTGGCATCTTGACGTGCAACCTGATCTCGAAGAACGCATTTTCGCTGGTCGCTAGAGCTGCAGTCGCTAGAGCTGCAGACAAATGAAATTCATGTTGGGATTATTAAGAGACGAGTGATTCAAAGAATCACGGACGAAAGTTTTTAGCAGAAAGCACAAATAACCGTACGAGGAAACTCTTTCGTGTTACATCGTCTCCATACAGTACGATGTAACACGAAAGAGTTTACTCCATACTATGGAGTCTTGACCTTCATGCTGTACTCAGAAGTAGTGAACCGTTCTGTACACCACTCAGCATTTTACGCTTTTGTTTCTGTTTGCACTTGCCAATTGTTTCCGTTGTTTACTTTTGTTATCGCACTACCTGTCGAGTCTATTGATCGTCAAATTCAAAGATACCCGTGTCTCCAGTGTCCGAAACGCTGCCGTACGATTCACGCCGCTCAGATCGCCGTCTCTGGTCTGCTGAGTTGTATCCGGGTACCCGATAACGCTCAGCGCGGTCTTCTACATCATGTCCTTCCTCCTCCGATGTGATACTCAGCCGCTCGAGCAGCTCCGCACTGACGGCATAGCTGGACGACTCGTCAGATGAGTAGAAATGCCTTGTGGGCTGTGGTGCTGGGCTAAAAGACCTGTTTGACGAGCTACTGCTCGTTTGCTGTGTACTTGCTGCCTCCAATCCACCTGAAGACATCCTCTCTCTCAATGCCGACATGGCAGCCAGCGCTGGGGATTTGGACAGGTCAAAGTCGTCGTGTTCAGCTAGAAACGGCTCCAACGACGGTGTCCAGGAGCCTCTGGTCGGTTTACGCTGTCTCAAAAAGCCAATATCACCAGGACAAGAGCTTGCAAACTGTATTCACAAATAAGACACATAGAAACGGCTTTAGAAACGCATCAAAGGGTTAAAACCACACAAATAAATGGACGCACCTGAATCACTGCGGGTGCCCTGGATGGCAAGTCCTCTTGGAGTGTCTCTGCCGGCGGACCTAGCGCCAAGTCGGGCATGCTGTCCAACTGCAAGAAATTCGGTTCGGGCATGGAACCCACTTGTGGCGCTCTCGGCGGCTGAGACCCACGAGCTCTAGACCCGTTCGAGCTCGTCATAAAGCGCGAAAGGTGCACGTGGTGCATGTCCGCGGGTAGCGAGTGCGACACCATCGCAGCGCCCGTGGGGCTGCGCGTCGCGGGGGATCCGCGTTGGCTGCCACTGGCTCCGATAGGGATCGGCCGCGTCGACGACATACGAACCTTACTTAGTGACGTTCGGGTGCTTGCTTGGATTGATGTGAGCAGCCGCCTTGCGTTTGTATGTGGGCAGAGGCTGACTGCGGGACCAAATTTCGTCACAATCGCAGCGGCTATGCTACAGTGTGGTCCACATATTTCTTATTTGTTCTTATTTGTATTCGATAATTGTACCAAATTGCGCTGAATCTAATGATGAAAGAGCGGCGGCTGGAAGTGCTGGAAGACGAGGATAATGACGTCTACAGTGGCGCAGCCACCCCCGACGGACGTCTAGATGCTCCAATCACTCAGCAGCGACCGCGCTCTCTATCCTCATCGTCGGATTCTTCTTCACGGAGCTCTTCAATGTCTTCTAGAGACGTTGAACAGGAGTCAAGAACCCCCAGCGGAGTGCAATTGCTCTCTGCTCAAGGCTCTGCAACGTGGCAAGCACACATGGACCCTCGTGTGGACTTGAAACTGCTTAGTAATCACTTTCGAGACGAGAGAATGGAGGAATCGTACCAGCTTTACTCGTCCACTGTGGATTTTCCAGTAGCTCGAAGACTTATGTTGGCTCTCGTAGCTTTCGAAGGAGCTGGTTATGTCCTCTTCCACCGGTTTAAAGACACTTGTATTGCACCTTCAGGTAACGACTACGTGTGGGTGGAATCATTAATGATGATGCTAGAGGTGAACCCGATCAATGCTACACATAGCAGTTGTGTGTCGTTTATTGAGGCTATGGACAAGGACAAAGGACTTACGTGGCTCTTGTGGATCTTTGCACCTTTCGCAATCATTTACGGAATGTTGCCATTAAAGTACTTTGAAGGCAGTATGCGACTTCGGATTGGGGTGTATTATATTCGCCGGCATTGGAAGGTTATTGCATCACTTATTGTCCTGTGCTGGTCTGTGGGACTCGCAGTATTCGTCCACCATGTACTGGTTGGGATGAGAAGGAACTTACAGCTCAGTTTAGCTAATGGATTGGTCTGTGCCGTAGATACAGTAATGCCCACGTCTTGGTACGATACATCAGAATGGGGGAAAATGTCCGGGGAGGGTGGACAAATGAGCATGCTCTCATGGGTTCAACTTTACGATAGTAAGCTGGCGTACTCGCTTCTTATGGGTATTTTGGCCGTGCTTGCAGCATTTGCTGGTATTGTGGCGGTGGCAATGAAATTGGACTTCACGCACGTATTGTTGCTAGCTGTGGCCGAGTGGATTACGACGCTCATGCTGTGTTTTTTGGGCGCGACGCCGTTGATTTCATCCAGTAGACGCGTTATGAGTAACGAGGCGTTCCTGTTCTTCTTGTGTGTCTTCCTACCCACTTGCTTCACGCTGACAGCCACGTACTCCGAGGATCGAGCTGCCCGCATGGCTTATGCCTCCAAAGTTCGTGCTGAGCGTATCAATACAACACTAAAGCTGGACCTCTCTGTAAAGCAAGTTGGATTGGAAAATCGCAATGCTATGACCCGTGACGAGAAAGAGGCATTACAACGGGCGTTGAGTGCTGCTGGAGATATGGAGTTGTTCATGACTGTATCCATTCCGTTTGCTGACCTGAAATTAAAGGATATTTTGGCGAAAACACCTAACGGCGAAGTATTAGTAGGCGAATATCATCAGACAGATGTGGTAGTGAAGCGGTTGGCGCAGTCGTGTCTAACAGCTGAAGGTCTTGCTGCATTTAAGAGCAAAGTGGAGTTACTGGCATGTCTACGCCATCCGAACATCGTGTTGTTTATTGGTGCCACGTTTGACAACTTGTCCAATGTCGGTCTTGTGATGGAGTATCTCGAACGTGGTGATGTTCTCTCATTGCTACGTAGCTCCATCGCACTAGCCTGGAGTGATCCACTGTTGAAAATTGCTACAGATGTGGCTCAAGGCGTTTCCTACCTGCACAATTGTGACCCACCGTTGGTTCATCGTGACCTCAAATCCTCCAACTTGTTGTGTACGCGCACTTACTCGTGCAAAGTGTCCGATTTTGGTGAGTCAAAACGACAATTGCTACCAGGAAAGCTTTTCAGTACGATAGTCGGCACGCCGTACTGGTTGGCACCCGAGATTCTCCGAGAGGAGCGATATGATACTCAAGTCGACTGCTACAGCTTTGGTGTCATCCTAGTGGAGCTTGAGACGCGGCAGGAGCCGTACCATGATCTCCCTAAGGACTACACTACCATTGATATTATGATGGGCGTATCTAGAGGAGAGTTGCGGCCAACTATCCCGCCTTCCTGTTCACCCTGCCGTCGTGAGCTTATTGCTCGGTGCCTCGACACAGACCCTAAACGCCGTCCAAAGATGACGGAAATCCTTTACGCGCTTCAGAATGAGGTGCGCCAAGAGCTTTTGGATCAGAACTCGACGGATGTTGTCAGTGACAAGCGCCGGCTGGTGCTCATGCAGCAACATCAACGACTCAATCGTCGAGGACTGCAGGATCTAATGCGTTCCCATGACGACGATTAAGGACGTGGCAGTATCTATTAATACATTTATTCACGAGTCTGGACTTGTATGGATACATAAGTATTTTAGTGGTGAGTATTTTTCTAACTAAGTTTTATAACAGCGTTTTTTAATAAAGTGGAAGTACCTTTAGTTAGCGTTATAGTTCGAAGTAGTTTGCGTTTGTCGATTGTTCTTCTTTATCTTCTGGGCGATGGTCCGACTCCATGAACAGCATGTATTTGAGGGTTACTACGTAAGTACCCACAGATATTATAAAAAGGTTCACGAAGTATGAGTGCGGAGAACGCCTTTTGCAATATTGGAAATCTGCAGTTGGCAACGCGATAGGTTCGGAATGGTCTGCAATGTTACTGGAGACCGTATTGTTGACGCTTCGATGGCAAAGGAGTGGCACCACGCCGAACTTAAGTGCAACGAAGGTCAATACTGTAGTACCTTCATGCCCTCGAGAGCTCTTTTTAACGTGCTTATCTCAAAAGAGGACAAAACTTTTGCTCATTAATTACCGAATGAGAATCTCGTGTTGAGTTGTTTGGTTACGGCCTGCAACTTCCAATCGGTTGCGCGTCAACTACGTGCTCTCGACAAAAGGCTTACTACTAACTTGCCGGTCTCAGCAGGCCGGAGAATAATTTAAATACGCCGCACACGCTCGCCATCCCCCCGAGACAATTTTGAACATACGCGCTGGACTGGGGGAGTGACAATACTCGAACTGGAATCGGTCACTTAAGACACGGAAAACATGGCGTCACATCTAGTACGGAATACCGCGTCGCGGTGTTGCCTGAAAGGCGTCCGCAAAGCTTAGTCAAAGGCGTTACTCAGCGCCTCCATCCACATGTGCATTTCGTCCTGTGATCTCGCCCTACACATGAGCGTCTTGGTGTTTTTCCCCGCAGAAGTTGAGACTGAAAACTCGCACGTGGCCTCGCTGATCTTGTCGGCGTGAGTCACGTATGCGCGGCTGAGTGGTACAGCCCACGCGTCCTCCGTGTCGTAAACCGTAAACATGGTACCTTGCATGACGCAGAAGCGCGGTCGCTTGGATTTGCGGTCGCCTACCTCGAGCCACCCGCTCTTGTCCACAATATTGCTGCCAAAGTCAAGCTCCGAGTCCGAAAAGCCCGCAGAAAGCGTCGAGGATGCAGTACTTGTCGTGCTGTTGTTCAGCGACTCCTGTCGCTTGGCCAGTGCTGCAGCTTCGTTCAAACGGTCTACCCACTGTCTGCAGAGCGTCTCGTTCTTGGCACGAACGTCGATGATCTTGCCGCTTACAGCGTACACTTTAAAGGCAATTTTGGATTTGGGCGACGTCTCCACGTGAGCTACACGTGCTGCTCCTGCGGGGGTGGACTCGCTCTTGGTCGTAAAGAGATTATCGCCAGGGATCGGCATGAGCGACGACTCGGACACGAACTGGTCGGTGGGGAACGTGTCGTAGTACGTGAGTAGAGCGCCGTCTAGTACAAAATGCTGGTTACGCCACTTGGAGAAGCGGCCGGATTTCTTCCATAGCCATCCGTGGAATTTTTCTCCAGAAGACTTGCGACCGAAGTGCATGGCTGAGCCCTGCGTACTCTGCACGAGCATCTCGATGTCCACGTTAAGTCCGGGGATGCTCATGCCGTTGCGCGCTCTTCGCGCTGAATTACTGCGATGGTTCATAGCAAAAGGAGGAGGCGGATCTGATGCTTTTGGCGGCTTGTAAGGCGGTTTCTTTGACCAAATTCCACGCCTTGTGCACGAAGCGGTCTCTGCCAAAGTGTGTGTGATCGTCGGATGCACCGGTAAAGGCAGTTCGACCTAATCGCTCCTGACTCTCGAATGTAGCCCGGTTTTTGGCGTTTTATCCCCCTTTCTCTGGACCGTTGGCATACTGAACTCAAGTGAAGCGGAGTCAGATTCGATTGACCAATCACAACCTGTTCCATTTGTAGTAAAAGGACCAGGAACGGCGGCAGTCTGCTTGGAGGTTTTCGTGCTGGTTGGAGTGAGATTTACTCGTCTGTCAAGTCGCATTGGTTGCTGCTTCTGGTCCTTTGCGACACCGACCCCCTTGCACATGTATTTGAGTTTGCGGCTTCACGGCCACCATCTGCAGTTGGGATGGCTTAGGTGACTTGTGTTTAGTCATTGAGCTTTAAACTGCCAAATGCTGCACTTGACGCGCGCAGCTGGGAAAGCCGATGCTACTCGAGAAGAACGGCCCTATACAAAGGCACGCAGGCGCGAGTAACGAGACGACGCGGCAGTATTTTCCCCTGTCGGGAAGGCCTGGCCAACTCGATGGTGCGAATACCGAGCCGCAGTCAGCTCGTTTTGCATTGTCTGAAAGAGAGCCGGATTACTGCGCGCAGAGACTGCTAGAGTGGTGTTGTCCTCCCCAACAGGCTGTGTGGAACAGCAGAGGAGAGATCTGTCACCTCGACATCGCAGCCGTTTAATACAAAATAAAGGTGCAAGACCGCAGCTACTATAATAGATGTACCGATGTAGATAGCGGACGTACGAGTTATTACGCACGTGCAGTTGTGCAGGCAGTGAAGACTCGAAAGGTCAACACGCTGAACTCCCAAAACTAAATACGAAATATATGTGTATTTTGGGAACCAATACCGGTAATCTATTTCGGACCAGCCAGGTGTCGATGAAGATTATTATAAGATAGCTTCAAATACTGAGATGTGATTGGCTGCTGTTATAGTGGCGTACAAGTATAATACCGTCACTCCCTGGTGGGTGGGTTTATTGTTGAGAGTGACTATCGTACCCGGCTGGAAAGGGAGCGGGTGAAACGGACATAAAAGGGCCAACGGAGGTGAGCGGTTGCGAGCGTGCGTAGCCAAAGCAAACCCTCGCGGGGTGCCCGCGAAGCAGGGCCGCGAGGTATTTGCGTAGGCGGGCCCAGCACCGAGCTTTCCGGCGAGCCGAGCACTGTACTCACCAGGAATTAGAATCTTTTTATCGCAGGAGCGCAGCGACTGCCTTTGCGAAGCAAAGTTAAAGACCGCAACGACATCGGTCCTGTAGGATGATGGGCAAAAGATGCGTGATGAGCAGTCCATACAAACTTATTGCTTAAAATATTATGTGACCACTCCAGTCGGGCACAGTAACACGTGCCTTTATTGTTATACCAGAGTGTGTGGGTGGATTATTAAAAATCCCGACCCATTTATCCCCGCCCTAGAACCCTTAACCTCAGCGCTATACCAGAGTGAGTGGGTGGATTATTAAAAATCCCGACCCATTTATCCCCGCCCTAGAACCCTTAACCTCAGCGCTTCATGACGGACGCCAGCGCGCCGCCGATTCCGCTCGACGACGGTACCCACGGTGCGTTCCCCTGACAACCATCTCGTGCTCTCGATCTTCTCTACGCACCTGTGTCTCTTTCTCCTTCACGCTCACAATATCTTCTTCTTTCATGTGTATCTCGCATCCCATGCCTATCAACCTCCTCCAGCGCCGCTGATCCACCTCGAGTTCTGCTACCGCCAAGTCGACACCGTGTTGGCTTTAGCCTATGGTGGTGCCTGCTTTTTCTCCTTCTGGGCCTTCGCCATGCACGCGCAATCGCCCACGCGCCAAGCCGCCACTCTCGGTTTCTATCTGCTCATGGGACTGGCCTCGCTCACCCGCGTGTTGTGGTTCGCCACGCCCTACGGAGTGCAGTCAGTTCTGCTGGAGCCGCCTCGGATCATGATGGGTGACGACGGCTGGGCTCAGTTCTTGCTAGCTGAAGCTGTGGAGCTGCTGGGCTCCTTCCTACTCTACAGCGTCTTCGTACTAATCGTCGTCTTCTGGGCGGACATGCTACGTCGACTCTTCACGCACGAGAGCGTACGGTCCCATCCGCTGCGACTTTTCTCTTTCGTACTGGCTGCTATTGTGGCGATTGAATCCATAGGCTTTGCTGTGTTTGCAGCCAAGAAAGAGGACTCGTACTGGCTTATGGTCTACGACGACGTCGTCATGTGTCTCTTGTCGCTGGGGTCGCTCGCCGCCGTCCTCGTCTTCTCGTTCAGGATGAAGACTGTGCTGCAGGCTTTTCTCGAGGTCAGCCAGATTGACACAACAGATCGCATCAAGGCAGTGAACTGGGCGACATCAATCTGTGCGTTCTTTCTCATCTCAAACAGCGTCTTCCTGATGTATTCGATCGTGAGTCTCGCGCACTTCCATCAAGCCGGAGTCTATTTCGAATCTAGGTGGTGGATCTTTGTAGCATCGAAGCACCTAGTGGAGATTTTCGTCCTGTACTTCCTGCTCTACACACTGTGGGGCAAGAGCTCAGATGACGCCGAAAACTCGAAGGACGGATATGAGTCGATTCCAGACGGCACCTATCTCGATGACGACGACGGCATCATTACGTCAGGGTCGGTGTCAAGCACACCCAGGCGTCATCGTTAGGTGACGGTCAGGGACAGAAAATAAGAGGTTTTGATCGACCCACCCCAGTATTAAAGCAGGACACAACCCAGCTTGGGAAAAAGAAAAGGATCGATCTTATTATTGCTCGTTCTAATGCAATGCGACTCAATGTGTTTTGTGTCTAGTTTTCAGTAAGGTCGTCATTCAGGTTCACGCCAAGCTCTTTTGCAACCTGTAACATGTCCTTATCGCCTCGGCCACTGATGTTAATGACCACAACCTGGTCAGCCGGCAAAGAGGACGCGAGCTTCACGCCATAATATACTGCGTGGGAACTCTCGAGAGCAGGGATGATTCCTTCCTGAAGAGAGATAAGCTGGAAAGCCTCAAGCGCCTCTTTGTCCGTCACGCTCACGTACTTGGCGCGACCCGAATCTTTAAGGAAAGCGTGTTCAGGGCCAACGCCAGCGTAATCCAGACCAGCAGACACCGAGTGAGTCTCCATTACTTGACCTGCATCGTCCTGCATGACGTATGTCTTTGTGCCGTGCAGCACGCCAGGTCGTCCTCCCAGCAGCGTAGACGAGTGTCGAGGAGTGTCCACACCGTCACCTCCCGCTTCCACGCCGTAGATGGCAACATCGTTATCCTTCACGAACGGGTGGAACATGCCAATAGCGTTACTGCCACCGCCCACGCACGCGACAATAGCGTCAGGCAATCGACCAATCTCCTCCTGTAGCTGCGCCTTAATCTCGCGACCAATGATGGCCTGGAAATCGCGCACAATGGTCGGGAACGGGTGCGGGCCAATGGCCGAGCCGATGATGTAGTGGGTGTTGTCCACGTTGGTGACCCAGTCACGAATGGCTTCGTTCACAGCATCCTTGAGCGTCTGCGAGCCGCTTTTAACCGCGATAACCTTAGCGCCAAGCATCTTCATGCGGAACACGTTAAGCGACTGGCGTTGGGTGTCCACGTAGCCCATGTAAACAACGCAGTCCAAGCCCAGCAGCGCACAGGCCGTTGCAGTGGCCACGCCGTGCTGGCCCGCGCCCGTTTCAGCGATGATGCGGCTCTTGCCTAGGCGTTTGGCCAGCACTGCCTGACCCAGCGCATTGTTAATCTTGTGGGCTCCAGTGTGGGCCAAGTCCTCGCGCTTGAGCCAGATCTGCGCACCCTTGGCGTGTTCTGTGAGGCGCTTGGCATGGTACAGCGGTGTGGGGCGGCCAATGTAATCGCGTCCCAAATGCTCTAGCTCCTCGCGGAATGACGGGTCCTGCGTCGCTTTGACGTACTCCTCAATAAGGTTGTGGTGTGCCTGGATGAGCGTCTCGGCCACGAAGCAGCCGCCGAATTGGCCGAAGTACGCGCTGAGCTCATCGGCCGACGTGTACACAGGTGGCGCGTTGGACACCTCCAGGTACTTCTTGTGGGTCTTGGTGGCGGGGCTGGTCATGGTGAATAAGAGACTGCAAATTCGGGAATGACGTAGAACTTCTGACGTAAGTGAAACTGGTGTGCACTACACTAGCATATTTTGCTCAGTCCCGATTGGTCGAAAATGTAGTTTGAGCTGGTGCCACCAGACATTGGCGTCAACATACACCACCGAATGCGAAATGTTGATGCGCTGTGGTACTCGTTATGGTACCGAATACGTGAAGCCATCTGTTCACTTCAACATTAACCTCGCTAAAAGGAAATATACCACGCTGATGAAAGTGTGAACGCTTGAGGGTTATGCAGCCATGAACTAATATCTACGAGTAGTGACGGATTTATCTTGTTTGTTGCCAATTGCATTGACACTCGAAATCTCGCTTGCCGTTACCACCACCGCACATAATCCGATGGAGGGGCGGTTCGTTACACTTTGAAGCGGCCTTCGGGATATTTTTCTCTTCTCAACCAGTCGCACAGTCTTGGAAGCGCAGCGTGGAGCAGATAAGACCCATTGCACCATGATCAGCGCCCTGTTCCTCATCAGCCAGAAGGGCGAAGTGGTGCTCAACCGATTCTACCGTGACGATGTGAGTCGACGTGCCGCCGACAGTTTCCGACTGCAAGTAATCGCAGCCAAAGAAACGGGTACTCTACCGCCCGTAAAGGTCATCGACGGGTGTTCATTCCTGTACACTCGACATGAAAACTTGTATCTGGTGGCTGTCTCTCGTGCCAACATCAACGCTGCGTTGGTGTTCCAGTTTCTCTACCAGCTCAACGTCATCTTCAAGGAGTATTTCGGCAAAAAGTACAGTGAAGAGACCATCCGAGACAACTTTACCCTCGTGTACGAGCTACTGGACGAGACCATGGACCACGGATACCCTCAGAATTGCTCGAGTGATGTACTCAAGCTCTTCATTAATCTTGGTTCTTCACTGGCTGTAAGTCTCCTTTTTCTTCTTTATTCATCAATTTTTTTCAGATTTTTTTACCTATTTATTTTTTAGACACCTGAAAACCCCGGTGGAGCTCCTCCTTCGCAACTGACGTCCCAAATCACAGGTGCCATTGACTGGCGTCGTGAGGGCATCCGATACAAGAGGAACGAAGTGTATCTGGATGTGTTTGAGAGCGTGAATTTGCTCATGTCTTCGACGGGCACAATTCTACGTAATGAGGTTGCAGGTCAGGTGGTCATGAAGACGCTTCTAACAGGTATGCCAGAATGCAAGCTTGGACTTAATGACAAACTTACGATGCAGAAGGGAGACAACCCCGCAGCTAAAGTGGCCGGTCAAAAACGCGGTACGCGTGAGGTCGAGATTGACGACTGCACGTTCCATCGCTGTGTGCGTCTGGGCAAGTTCGACGCTGATCGTACCATCACTTTCATTCCGCCTGATGGTGAGTTTGAGCTCATGAAGTATCGCGTGACCGAGAATATCAACCTTCCCTTCAAGATCATGCCTGCATACCAGGAGCAAGGTACGACACGTCTCTCCGTCACTCTCAAGTTGGCCTCTCTTTTCAGTCCTCGGTTGTTTGCTACCAATGTCGTGATTAAAATCCCGGTGGGTACTTGGGACTCTTGTCGTAGATTTTGCAGTAGGTGACTAACTTGCTCTGCAATATCAATAGACGCCACCGAACACGGCTCGAGCTAAGATTAACGTCCCGATCGGCAGAGCGAAACACGAACCGGAAAACCACGCAATCGTTTGGCGCATCCGTAAATTCCAGGGCAAACTGGAGCGAATGCTGGACGCTGAAGTTGAGATGATGAAGGGGACGAAGGAAAAACTGTGGTCGCGTCCGCCGCTACAGATCGAATTCCAGGTGCCCATGTTCACGTCATCCGGACTGCATGTGCGGTTCCTCAAGGTCTTCGAAAAGAGCTCCTACCCCACCACTAAATGGGTCCGCTACGTCACACGTGCGGGTCAGTACCAGCTTCGCATTTAAGCGAACGATCTTCACGTGCTGCACTGATCTGTGCGATTAGCGATCCTGTCCAAACTCGCACATTTCCGACGACAGCAGGCCGGATCGTAGCAACTTCAACCACTTTATGGATACTCGTTCCAGAAGAGCTTACCGAGGAATTTGAAAGCTGTTATGATTTGAGGTGTAGATCGCCAACAAGATATTAATGAGAAACATTAAATTGCATAAGCTATGGTATAGTTTGGTCTGCTCCGCTGTACAATTATACTAGGCAGGGAGGGGGGTAAGGATACCCACCGTTGTTGGGACGTCCATTGTATACGTAACTGGTTGTGGCTAGGAAGGGCGTAGCATTGGACGTTACTGCTTTAACACAGACTATAACAAGAGGAGATGCGTGAACAGCTTGGTGGGGTTCATGTCGAAGCGGCTGAAATTGTAAATGAGACCCCTACTTGTTGAGAGCACTCCGTCCATTCATCAGTCAGAAACATACAAAAGAGCCAGATGGAATGCAGTACAGCTCGTGCTTGAGATGTGCCTATGATTCACATGCTATGAATACGAGTATTATTCATAGGCTATGAATACCGACTATAGTGGACACCCCACTTACCGGCACAGTGTACCAGACAGCAAAATTGAGTTTCCCTTTTCGGTAGCTGAATTACAACCGGTATCGAAACTAAGAAACTGCGTGATGTAAATGTATTGCAAAAGGCGTGCCAATTACTGTATTAGCTCTAACCTACTCGACGTTTCCGATGTCGTCCGAGTCAATCTCGCCGACCGTCCTATCCATTACACAGCGCTGAGCAAGCGCATCGATGAGGTCAGCTGCCGTGATGTCAGCGTCATCCAGTAGATAGCCGTAGGACTTTTTGTGGCCATTAGCAATGGCGGACAAGCCGTCCCACGGAGAGCGGATCCAACGAGCAACAGTGCTACGGTCCGGTGCTCGAAGCTCAAACTTTTCAGTGTCAGAATGAGTCCGAAACTGTTCGCGCAGGCTTTGTACCCAGCACTCGCGCAGCCTCGCATTGAACGGGTAATTCCATGCAACATCAGCTGGCTGAGAGCTTGGTGCCGATTCCCGTGGAACGCGCCTTCTTTTTGCCGCTGCCACTTTTGGCGGCACACTGCTCCTCGAGTCGGTTCTTTTTTTGAACCCATTAATGTTACGCCTGGATTCATAGGAAAACGCACTTAAATCAGGGCAGTACTCACTAATAACCTTACGGATGTCCTTAGTCTCTTCTACAGCTCGAGCAACGGTAAGCTTCTCACTTGCAGTGAAAGAGGTGCGCCGCTTTGGTTGGCGGCGAATGACTGGCGATCAGAAGTATCACAATACCGGTACTAAACCGGTAGATTTGATTGGGAATGATAAAAACGATTAGTACCGGAAGTTATAAGCCAAGAAATGCGACTGCTAAAAATGCTGAAGTTTGATTGGCCGCTCTTATATCCCGTAGACCACTACAAGCTAGGGAAGTCGGTATTGCACTCCGAAGACACCAATTAAACCTAACACCAGTTTAAATGAATTTGACAACTGTATGTAGAATTCTCTATGTTACTGGTACTCTGTTATCGCATTCACTCATTGTGAATTGGACGGAGTTCCAAATTTTGGGCAGTTCACCGAGTCGCCCACATACAAATCCAAGTTATTAGTGGAATCGCCCAAGTCGTACTTAATACAGTGGTCACAGTAATTAGTCTGACTGCCATTTTTTCAGAAAAGTGCAAAATTCAGACTTTAACTGTATGTCAACGGTCGATTTTTTAGCCTATGAAAGCGATAGACCCCGGAAACGACTCAGCTGATTGAGTGAAACTCGCCTAAACAGCGTACTAATTGGCCAAAAGCCTACAGCATCGATACCCTAAACCTCCCATCCAGTCAGACTAATTACTGTAACCACTGTAGTGAGCTTAACAGATTGTTTACACTTGCGCGATTTCCACCGGGACTGGATCCCATCCAAGGGAGAAGTCCCCCTTCTGGAGCCATCGGGTGGTGGTGGGACGCCTAGCGCACTTTAGCGATACCTAATGGGCGCGAGGACCTGATATCACCCTGATGAAGCCCCACATTGCTCGAGGCGTGACGCCTGCGGGTCTAGATTTTCGACTGGTGGCCCGCTTAGGCCGCTACTGTGGTGGAGCGGGAGGTTCGTCTCTTCATTACTTTCCAGCTCGCGAAATGACAGCCGTGATCAAGCTACATTGTCAACATTTGCAGCGTGCTTTTGACCGCTGCGTAGTGAGGGGGTTCGCCTCCACCACGTACAAGCTCGCGAAGTGATACCGCGACCCAGTTACATGGAGTCGCGCGGATTGTGCCGCGTGGGGTAAACATGAGGCAGTGGATCTGCTAGCCTGTTCTTCTTTGTGTGAATGCGGGGGCGCTCTGATCAACACAGAGGTGACCGCATGATCGGGATCCTCAGCCGCAGGATGATATAGAGGTAACCTGCGGGACGAACATAGGAAGTCGTTAGCAAATACTCCAGTAGTAGTACCATTAGTGGTTAAGTGACATCAATGTTCCTAACTAAAAAAATGAATAGCTTCATTTCAGCCTACGGTCACCCCTGCACTAATAACCACACGATTGTCCGCCTCTTACAACTGATATCTCCGTAGAAATATAATCCTCATTTTATTCGAGAGCATCATTTTATCAGACACATTTGAGGTACATTGCAAAGGCACACTGTCACTCAGACAAGCAGGCGTAAGCATAGACAGTGGACTGTAAAACGGACGCGGAATCCGTGCACACTATCACATGGACGCTTCCTACGACCGACTCTTAAAATAATTAGAAATCACTCTAGCAGCGAACAAGCGTCTATTTGGTCTGACCAAAGTCGTTCTTCCAGCTCGAAAATCATCAGTCTGGCGGATTGCATGCGCAGTCAACGCCATCGACGTCACTGGAGAGAAGAGAGAAGTGCTTCGAAATCTGCAGAGGTGCTTGGAGCTTACATGGCTTGTGGAGAAGTGGCCTCAAGAAGAAAAGAAGGTGACATATGCTGTGACAAGGACGACTAAGATTTACAGGAAAGGTCACATGACGCAATGATGGGGGGAGGTGGGTCGAACGGGCAGAGACTACATGCACACTCTTGTTTTGAGGATGCATACAAAAATGAAGTCTAGCCAAGGTGTTACTAATTCTATCTTGGGATGGGCCTTCCCGCGAGGACGGATGTTATGCGAGGGAATGTCTTTGCTTCGCAAAGGCAGTCGCTGCGCTCCTGCGAGAAAAAGATTCTAACTCCCGGCGAGTGCAAGGCTCGGTTCGCTCGTGAGCTCGGCCCGCCTCCGCAAATACCGCGCGGCCCTGCTTCGCGGGCACCCCGCATGGGTTTGCTGTGGCTACGCGCGCTCGCACACGCTCACCTCCGTTCGCCTCTCTCCCCGCCGTTTGTCTCAAGAGTGTGCGTGTAGTCACCCCCGGGTCGAACGAGAAAAGGAGAAAGCACATACATGATAAGGAATGACACAGACCCGGAAAAAAAGAAAATCCACCGATTGGCTTCCACTGCTGCAGTATGCGACATATATAAATTGACCAATAATAGATCGAGAAAAAACTGGCTCTTGGAGGTCGTGTGTGCGCGACCAGTGTGATGTCCATTCCACAAAGAGCTCTATGCAAAACAGAACGCTATTCCAGCCAGGCTTGTGTAAAAAAAAAATAACTCACCAAATGTATTACCATGCTTTAACGGAATTATTAACGCTCGTGATGCAATTCATTTTTGAATTGATTAACAAGCACTGGCCAAATGGCTGGCTGCAAAGCTTCTTCTTGTCATATCCTGGCAGTCCCTACTACAATCTCATTCTTCAAAGTACATCGGTCAAGAAACAGCCCCGCCACCACCATGTCCCTCTCCAGCCGTGCCATCTGCTCCGTAGTTGGCTCCGTTGGCGTACACAGCAGTGTAAGTATACTCTGACTCGCCGTATGGGAATAACAAAGGATATTACAAGGGGTAATAGTTAGCGTGCATTTCCCAGAGACGCGTGGGTTTGTGATTCCTTCCGTATATGCAAATGTCACACGGTTGTGCCAAGTTCCCGTCATCGATCACAGCCGCAGCCACCTCAGAAGTTGTCGGCAAGTTGTGGGTCCGGGACGCGAGGATCGCGGGATGCAGAGGATATTCAATGTCCTTTACTTCCATACCATTCGCGATGTCTAATCTCATATTTTCACCTAAGGTAAGAAATTGTTTGGCGAGGTCATTACACGTCAGTATCATCGTTTCAAGCACCTCCAAGGTATCTTGATCCAGGCCCTCAAACATGCATTTCCTAGTCGCGCACGCGATTGCATGTCCGGGTCGAGTATGTAGATTTGTGCAAACTGAGGTGGGGATACCTCACCTGTTCTCGGGTCTGTTCGGGGTAGCATCGACCCCAAGAAGTGACATAGGGCGCCTTGTACCCCGAATGCATACACGTCATTTTGCCCAGCGACCTCCATATCCTGATTTACTTTCTGAAACGCTGCTCCCTTAGAAGAAGCTCCGATAGACGTGAAGGCGAACACCTGGTTGTAAGCGCGAATATGGCCATATTCTTGAATAACTCCAGTAACTCTGATGGGGCTGGGCTCAGGGGCGGGAGCTGCACCAGACCTCTTATGCAGCAGATGAAGTCCGACTCATCTGTCCACTTGAAGGTGTTACACAACGCACATACCATAGTTGGAGGCAGTCGATGACGACCACGAACCACGTTCTTGCCTTTGACCATGGACACTTGGAAGTCCTCTTGATTTGCTAACGCAGCTTGGTTCTTGACTGCCCTGCGCCGGACTTGGTTATTTTCACGCTCCTGGTCATGCTCTTCTTCGGTTTGAGCGGCGCGCCGGGCGGCTTGGCGCTTGCGTGGAGAATATCCCGTTCTTCATGTGTCTGAGAGGCACGATGATCGGCTTCCCTCGCGCGGTTACAGATCTCCCGGCCTCAACTTCCCATTTTCCGTCCGTGAAGCACGCCTTGCAGCTTCTCGCTCACGATTCATTTGTTGAACTCTGTCCCCCCTCAACTTGATCTCGGCGCCGCGATCGCTGACGCTCTTTATTCTTGGCCTGGACACGATCTTTTTGAGAACCTGTCATCTTCGCTTGACTCTCTCGTTTTCTCTCAGCATCACCTGCACGTGCGTCGGCCGTAGTTGGACGTGCGATGCTAATAACGGCCTATTGATAGCCCTCTGTGATGGTTGAACTCTCCGGATTTGCAGCGGCGTAGCGGCGCTGGTGTTCTGCAGGATCATCCTCTTCCGTTTACCTTCTTATTGCACAGTAGCAACTTCAGTGGGGAAGACCTCGGTTACTACAGGCAGAAGTACTGTTTTTTCTGGCTCTTGTTTAATAAGGCAACCGAACTCTTTATCTAAGATCCGCTGCGCGTAGGTCCGACGTTGTCTGCGCTTTTTCCTTGCAGCTGGCTTCTCTGGCTCAGCTGGGGTCATGTTCACGCACACGGCCTCCTCCAGCTGGCTTCGTGTCCGCTTGCGCTTCTCAACCGTGATTTTCTACAGCACATAGCAAAACAATGTGCTGCGTTAGACAAAGTCTATGTATAAGTAGGTGAATGTGTCATGCCATGGTGGCTGAGTCTTGGTTGATAAGGTGTTTTGTTGCCGACCGCCAAGCCCCCTTCCATAATAAGCCAATAACTTTCCCGGCTCGACGGACCTCAAGGTCCGGAGTGGTATTAATTGCAAAATGTGCTGTTGAGATTGCCGGGTTGGGCGATCGTACGGTTGGGCGTGGTCTTTTGCACATTCCACCCCCGAATGTTTTAATAGCTTTTGGGGTTTAAACATTAGAAAAACAATTGAGGGCTTAAGGAATTGCTCGGCTCCTACTGAGAGGAAAGCGTCGGAAAGGTCTGGCCAATAGGCGGACGCTTGTGCTCACGCTCAGAGTGGGCGGTGAGCTAAAGCCCCTAGCACGTGTCCCCTGGACAGGGAGAAACCCCTCCCATCCAGGCAATTACATTTTATCCTAACCCTCCTCCAGGGACATCGTACTACATTGTGTGGATCGTGGTAGCAGTAGATAACATGCATTCACGCAAGCTCACCTTGAGGTGGCGTCCCAGTACGCGCTGTCCCAATTCAAAACGGATTCAAAATGTGATTTTCAAATAGTTTGTGGTCACACTAAATATTATATTAGTCAGAAGGGCCGCCTTCGCTGCGCTCGGCAACTAAAGGCAGTAATTCGACCAATCACCGCCCGCTCCGCGGCGATATTAACCAATGGCTATTTTTCGTCCGACATACACACACGTACAGAGTGCTGGTTTAGTTGTAGTAGAATGTCCCTCAGCATTATTGACACGCTTCTGCTGCTCCAAAAGATTTCATTGCTCGATCGACGAGATAAATACCGCACGTAGAATATATTCGCTTTTGTGTGATGTAGCAGACGACGCACCGCACTTTCACAAAGGTGGCAGGCATCCACCCCAAGTTATCCCGAGCAGTCGTATCTTTTCAAGGCTGACAGTCAGGGCCAAGCCGCGCAGTGGGCTAAGTCGATACGAAACGTATGTGTCTGAGCACTCGTAACTATTTTCACACCATAGTTACTTAATATCCACCTAATGTCCTATTGTAAATTTAATCCAGACAGCGCCAATCATACCGCATGATCTGTAGATATATCCATCTGAGACGACAATACTGGCTTCAAGACACTTGTAAACTTTGTCCAACGTGTTTACAACGTCGACTGGCGTCACACCACCGTATATCCAGCATTATTTCATTCAAAGCCGAGCTGGAGCTCACTTGAGCGCTTTCATAAACAGTTTAAACGCTCAAAGCTTTTGGGTTCGAAGGTCAAGGTCAAGGTAGCAGCTTGGAGGCACGCCCACAGCAGCCGCAGTCACCCCGTGGGTTGATCATCTAACTGGTGGTTTAGTACACTTCATGACTGAAGGCTCTTTTACTTCAAGCGGTGCCAGAGTGTGGCGAAGACACATCTTATGGAGACTTGGTGAGTATCCAGGTTAGACCGAAGTATACTAGTAGCTGCTAACAAGTGCTATGTGGTAAGTCCCTTATTGCGTGGTTTCTCCAGATTGTAAATATTATATTTTATTTTATTTGTTGCTGTGAAGGTGTCTACTCCCGAGGCGTGATGTGCTGCATCCTAGCCTAGAATCCCTTGCCGAGCATTGGTACCCACAGTTTCTCCAGCGTTATGAGCATTAGCGGAGATGTAATGCAGAAGTGTGCAATGGGTGAGGTTCGGCATGTTTTGCCGCACTATGGTATGAAAACCGTACGTGCTGCTGTATGCTGCAAGTAGCTTCATTCATGTGGCAAACTCACAGTTGGCTTGTGTATTTTCGTTGTAGTTTCGTGCGGACGTATACTGCAATAGCCGATAATTGAGTAGGGAGGATGACGTGAGGTTGAATGGTTTTAGTGCTGGTTCACGCTGCTGGTTGCAGTTATAAGTATAATGAATGGGCTAACAAAAACCCAAATGAGGCGCCCAAAGAAATGTTTTTTTAATTAGATTAAAAATAAAGGATTCCGTTCGTCTCAATCTCGCTGGCTAGAGCGAAGGCTACGACGCAATGGAATCCGCATCATATGAAGCGATCATACGTATGCTGATCCGAAGGTTCATAAGCTGCAGTTTCGCGGCTGAAAAATAAACGCTCGCACTCGTTCGATGTCAGAGGAACGAACTCGACATCGATGTAGGGCGCTCGTCGCTGTACACGTCGGCGCTTGAACGCTTCCTCCGCCAAAGAGTGCTCTGTGCCCGTCTCACCGGTCCTAGCAGTCGTCCTGTCGGGAAGGCGAAAGGCGACACATGCCGTCTTGACTCGAGCTTCCTTTCCCTTCGGACCATCGAAGCAGCCATGAGTGCAGAAATACTGGCGGTAGCCATAGTCAAATTCCCTTTCGACGACAGGAAAGTTAACTTAAGTATACGTGTCAGCAGCGTATATAATAAACCATATTTAGTACCAAACATTAACGAGATATACGAGCAAAAATTAAACTTGTGTTTTTTGTTCTTCTCCGTCTTTACGTTGTTGCGCTTCCAATAGGAAAACCATGTCTCCTCTAGATAGATAGATACCGAAGCCTTGCTTGAACTTTACCTAAGATTTCCAGCGTCGAAGAGTCGTGAGCTTCTACGCTCTTATTTCTATGGGCAGCACCCATGAGCTCCTGATATTTTTCCACTTCGAATTTATGTACTGTTTCTTTATCCGCTCTGCAAATGGTATTTAGCGCATACAGTAACTACAAGTACAAATACGACTTATTAATCTTGATGTTCAAGCGTACCGTTCTCCCGAAGTCACAGCATCGCGCTTCCATTTAGAAAGAGCAGCAGTCACATCGTCACATCGTAGCGCAGTCTTTGATTCTGGTTTAAACCCTGAATTGGTGTCGTTTAAAGGAGTAGAATGGTAGCAATAATGCACATCCAGCCAAACAGCTCCAACCGTACCGCTGCAATACATGTCACTCGGCTACTCGATTTAGCACTTTTAGAAATGAGAGGCTGGGGTTCATCACGCGTAATTCACCTTTCCCATCTTAAAAATATATCTTGCTGTAATTTACAGTATAAATTTGACATATTATGTCATTCTCTAAGTTTTGTAACGACAGCTTACTTTTCACTTACCAAAATTTGACAGACCAATTCCAGTCAATAAAACCTACCGTCTCTGTTCAACGAGTTTGTAACTGATGATGTATATCGTCGTTACACCTATACACGCCATATTATTGGTCAATAAAAATCTGATTGCTGCGGTTTTCTCCCTTCACTCACAAGCCATCTATCTACCCCTCGTCTTGAGCGAGAAACTAAGAATGAGTATCAACAATTTTCTATCGTACAGACGCCATCTCGTGGAAACCTCGACGGAGATCAAGTTCGTAGTGCCTGCACTGCTATCAACACAAAGAAGGATTATTGAAGGTTGCAGAGGCAACGGTCTAGCTTCAGTTAGATAAGATGTCGAGGAAAGCGTAGTTTCCCGATGTCGCAGTGTTTATATTAAGAAGTAGCCAGATGATGGTGAGCACGTGTTGAAAGTGCTCATTTCCAAAATCCTCCCCACCGCAGGCAGCAGGGTATGGTTATCGCCGTCTTTAGAGATTTCATTTTCTAACTTGTGCTCTGGATGGACGCAGGTTCAGATCCCACAAGACTTTCGGAATCTATCAAATCTTTGTGAGCACTACTTCAAGCAGGGGCTCTAGCCCAATCGTCAAGAAAGCACTATTCCCGGGCATGGGGTCAGCGGACCGCCTGGTGTACAATGATGCACTGTAATCCATGGCTCTCATCAGACAACGTCGATAAAAATGCGGAGCAACTCGGTGCATTCGCGGTTTACTTGTGGAAGTATGGTATGAACCGACAGCACATCGGAAATACTTATTCGACTATTTGTGCAAAGTTGTGCGCGGTTCGTTGGTTCCATTGTAATACGGCAGGTTATGATCCTGGAGTCAACGCTAGTCACGCCATTTTACTTCGTGGTATTCGGCGTTTCACTGACCCGGTCGTCAAAGCGGCTACTTCGAGCAATTTTGGATTTGTGGATCTCAAACATCCACGCGACCAACTTCTATGGGGTGGGATCCTGCTTGGCTACTTTTTCCTACTCAAGGCGCTCCGAATATATGTTTATCAAGAAACGAGTGCACAACTACGTGTTACGGCTCTCTGCGATTCAGTTTCTAAATCGTGACGAACAAAGGGTTATACCCAACAAAGCCGAGGTTGTAGGCATCAAGTTAGACGGAGCAAAGAACTACCAGTTCGGACGGGAAGAGGTTCGATATCACTTCAAGTCGCAGGACAAGCTGATATGTAAGCCGAGGTTGTAGGCATCAAGTTAGACGGAGCAAAGAACAACCAGTTCGGACGGGAAGAGGTTCGATATCACTTCAAGTCGCAGGACAAGCTGATATGTCCTGCTAGAGCTGATCGCTGGGTATACAAGGCTGCCGCAGTTTTTGGCACGAAAACAGATGATCCTGCCCTATCAATGAGGGGCAAAGGGATAACCTCCGAAACCGTCTCAGCTATTATCAAGAAAGCCGCCACCAGTGTCGGACTTGACCTAGACAGGTTTTCTACGCATTCAGTCCGCATTGGTGGGGCCACAGCACTCCTAAACGCAGGGGCGGATCGACTCATTATCAAGCTCATGGGACGCTGGCTGTCTAATGACTTTGAAGAGTATCCGGTGTTGTCCGCAAAAGGTACGGCAGGCCTTTCACCGCAGATAAGTGCTAGACTACGAGCACCATGGATCGCAGTGCGCACCGGGATCGGCCAATTCATTTTGGAGGTAGCCGCCACGCCACGCCCTGGTGTGGAAAACAAATGAACCAAAAATTTGCCCCAACTCGTCATCGTTGGGACCAGAAGTTTCGTTAATGGTATATCCAAATGGATTCGAACTACTCAAAATAACCCCGACGAATTATTTTGCGGAGATGGCAGTCTGAACCTGCGTTTATTCCTTCCTGCGCATTTCGAGACGTTTTACTGCATAAATATGAATGCAGGTAAAGTCAAAGTGTCGACTCTTAGTGGATACAGAAGTGCTATCAAAAGAAGTGTACCGTCAAAAACTGGTGGAAGTTCCAACGAAGCACTTGGATGACATGAAAACGTATTTCGGATGGCTCAAGCAAACGGAGGAGGTATATATTAAATCAAATAATGTAGGGCCTCCCTGAGGCGTTGTCAGTGATTGGCTTTGTTTCAGGCGGTAACTTTTCCGACTTAGACCAGTATAAGTATTAGCTTCTGTTTGTCTCTCCCCATCAGAACGTCGCCAAAAAATGTATCAGCGAGTATTGGTGTTTTGCAATACTAGTGGAAATAATTTAATGCAAGTATTGCAATACGTATCGCTGCGGCGCTCAGCTTTGCAGTATAATGCTCGGTAATTTTTAGAAATCATCCTGGTAGTGCTTCGGTAACGGAGTACGTACAGCCCAAAAGGGCTTAATTCGAGACGATGTGACAGACCATTTTTGTCAATACAAATATCAAGTGTTAATTCTTATAAATTCGTATGTTCTTATAAATTTGTCAAAATCAGCTACTGCTGGAAAGTATTACTTTTCTTATAAATTCGTATGTTCTTATAAATTTGTCAAAATCAGCTACTGCTGGAAAGTATTACTTTGCCAGGAAGGGATTGAAGTATAATTACACAAGTGGTCAAGTGACACAACACACTTCAAGTTGTAGGTCCCCCTACCAGGGGGTCGTGCTCCGGTAACGGAGTACGTACAGCGCGCTGTAAATATTGGACGGTGCCGCTATACGGCTTAAAGTTGCTATGGCGGCTATTGTTTAACCGTGCCGGCTCACGGTGCCGCTATACCGCTTAAATTAACATGTAAACAATAAGGCTATTATTTACTTAAGCTTAGCTCGCCTTCTTACAAGTACACTGCTAAAAATTGCTATGGCGGCTATATACGGCTCACGGTACCGCTACACTGCTTAAATTACACGTTGATCATGTTGTCCCTCGATTAGGACTTCCGGCGTTCACCACTATTATTTAGCACCACCTCATGCTTCTCGCTGGCAACAGCAATAATACATAAAAACAAGATTAGGTTTAAAAGACGATGAAGAAATCATAGTATTAAAGTAATAAAAAAATATTTAGCACCACCACACGCTTCTCGCTAAACTGCAGCAGGTATAATATCAGCACCTAAAAAAATATTTAGCACCACCACACGCTTCTCGCTAAACTGCAGCAGGTATAATATCAGCACCACCACGTAATCCCGTTTCTTCGAAGCTGCAGCAGCACGGTTTCCCTGAAAGGGGTAAATTGCTGCTGAAGTCGGAGAAAACAGGACTGAGGTGGCCTGGATATGCTGCAGTTGGAGAAAACAGGACTGATGTAAGCTGGATCAATTTAACACTAAATAGAAGGCCAAATTAACTACTACTGATGTATGCTGAATCGCTAGAGACTTTTAGAGAGAAAAACATCAATCAAAGGAAAACAGAAAAGTCCGTGTGATTTCTCGTTGTAAAATGTATCGGTAAGCGTAAGAGAAAATATGCCGTGCATGTTTTCTCTTACGCTTACCGATACCTTTTCAGTTTACTATAATGAGCTTTTCCCAAAAAGAGTACCCGTTTGTACTTTTGGTTAAAACATTTTTTGTAATTTTGCACTACCAGCCCAATCCTTTCATTTTAAAGTCATTTTGCACTGGTCGCTATGTGTAAGGAGCTAAAGCTCCGGCGGACGAAGCAAACTATTCTCTACGAAGATAACCAAGCTGCGATCAAGGTGATTGGAGAAGTAAGCAGTGGCTACGAGGTGAGAAGTGTGGATCTCAAGTTGCACACGATTCGCGGCTTTGTAGAGCGCGAGATCTTTCAAGTGGAATACTGTCCGAGTGAGGAAAACATTACCGACATCTTTACCAAGCCTCTCGGTCCACAGCAGTTCATAACCTACGCCAGCACCTCAACGTGTTACCGGTGTCATACAATGAGTAGGTATGAACCAAGGCAACCTGCTGGTTTAGTGGGAGTTCAAGCAGCATGAAGTGGGAGATAATTTACTCCCAAGGTGCTACGCGCTAACAAACTCGAAAATCCTGGGAAACTGGGTCTCTTTATCGGTTTTGCTAAAAACTCGGAGGATTTTCGCATTTTGAATTTGCGGACTGGTGATGTTCGTGAGCGTCGATCAGTTGATTTTGATGAAGAATGTACGGTGGAGTGTAGCTATGTGGCGAAGCTGCTATCAAATCGGTATCGACGTGGTCGATACGTCCTTCCTGACGTAATTCCGTTGGTACGGCTCCCGGTCATGGCGGCTGTCACTCACGCTGAGTTGATCGATCCTCCAGCAAAACGTCAACGTCTCGCATATGCGCAAGGTAGTGGACGGTCTATTGTGGTGGAGCAGTCTCCAGTTAGTGCGGGAGAACCTCCGGCTGAACCGTCGAGCTGGTCTCCAGCGGAAGTGCCTTTGTCGGGTGCTCAGCTGTCACCACTTGGTGCACCACAGTCTGAGGTCGAATGCTTGGAGTATGATCAACTGTCTGAAGGAAATGGTGATCCTGAAGATGGTGAAAGTGTGTCTAACCGACGCTCAGCGCCTTTGAGGGAGTTACCTGATGCTTGTCAAGCGCAAGTTGCAGATGACGAAGATGTAGAGGAGGAAACGACTAATGCGTTATTGCTTCCGGTGAACCAATGAATAGCTTCTTAAGCTCAGTGGGAGATGACTTGTCGAGCTGTGATGACCACGTTGATGACGAAGATAGCGGTGCTGGAGCATCGTTTCGGCGTTCGACACGCATTCGTAAGCCAAATGTCAGGTTGAATGATTATGAGATGGAACTACCAGATAGCTTGGTTATCCAGGCCATACACGCTGTGATGGACCCGGTCTCGATTAAAGCAGCTTTATAAGCTCCTGACTCGGAACAGTGGATTGATGCCCTGAATAAGGAGTACAGTGATCTACTGCGTAAGAACACATGGGAGCTGGTTGAAAAAATCACCGGCGTGAAGGTGTTGACCAGTAAATGGGTTTTGTGCGCAAGCGGAACGCACAAGGCCAAGTTGAGCGACACCGAGCCCGGATCACTGTCAAAGGTTGTGCGCAAGCGGAACGCACAAGGCCAAGTTGAGCGACACCGAGCCCGGATCACTGTCAAAGGATGTCAACAGAAATATGGTCTGGATATTTGGGAGACGTACGCACCTGTAGTGTGTATGGAGGCAGTGCGATTGATCTTACTGCTGGCACTTCACTATGATCTACCTTGCAGACGTGTGGACTTTGTAACTGCCTTCCTCAGTGGTCCTATCGATGTTGAGATATTCATGAAGCAACCGGAGTTCTTTGATGACGGTACAGGGCGAGTCTGCCGTCTTTTGAGAAGCTTATACGGTCTGAAACAGGTCCCGCGTATTTGGTATCAGACCCTGGATAAATACTACGGCAATGTGGCTTTCGAAGATCAAAGATGGATGGAGGAATCTATTTTCGTTGGCTGAATGATAGTCCCATCTTCTTGACTCTATATGTTGACGATATTGTGATTGCCGCATCTAGAGAGAGCATCAAGTTGGTGTTTACTAAACTTGAGAAGAAGTTTAGGATCAAGGATCTTGGAGAAGTCAGCCACTTGCTATCAATGGAGATTAAGTATGTCCCAGGACAATCAATATCGATCTCTCAATATGGGTACATTGGGCGGATTCTTGAACGATTCAAGTTGGCTGATTGCAAGGTCTTCGTCTACACCACAGGTGAAGGGTAATTTCCCACTTCCGGGAGATCCGGAAAGAGAAACTGTGTGTTAATATGGATCCTAATATTGACTATCAGTGCATTGTTGGCTCGTTGCAGTGTCTGGTGAGCTGTTCTCGCCCAGATATTGCTAATGCCATGCGGACACTGGGCAAGTTTTTGAACTGTTACACGAAAGATCACTTTGTGCTAGCTAAGCGTGTTTGCGGTACTTGAAGGGCACGCGTGAGTTTGGTTTAGTATGGAACAAGCCTATGTCTCGAGGATTGCACTTGATCGCCTATGCTGATGCAGACCTTGGTAACGAGAAAGATGATCGTCGTTCTATTACTGGATATGTGCTACAGCTAAATGGGTGCATATTTTGTTATAAAAATAAGAAGCAAACGATCATTACGGACGACACGTGCAGTGCAGAGTTTGTGGCTGCAAACATGATTATGTGGACTCATAATTATGTAGAGGGTGATACAGTACGCTTAGTATTCTTTTTGAGCTGGCTGTCAGTACTACTATAATATATATAGTATAGTTGTCAGCACAACTATAAAATTCAGTACTATTATATCATAGTAAAATTGTCAGTACTATTATACTATATATTTTGAGCTGGCTGTCAGCACTACTATAATATTTACCTTCCGCGCAGTATTATACCGGTAATTGTCATTTTTGGTTCTCAAATTACAATCTCGAAGTATCGTCGGTGGCTTGGTCCCGAAACGGGGGCAGAATTGCAGTAGTATTGCATACGCATCGGGTATTGCAGGATAAATGTACGGGAGATCAGCAAGGCAATGGCAGTATAGATTGCTAATTTATACATTTGTCGCAATGCCCAGGCATCACTGCAATGTTTTGACGCCCAGCTCGATTACTGCGAATCAACTCAATTGTATTTACTCACTACAGACAAAGTTTTAATGTAGTGCTCAACAGATAGTTTTGACCAGGTCACATCACACCATAGACGTTTTGAACGTCTAGTGGCGAAGGCGAGACTGAGTGGCGGACTGCTCGATGGTGGATTGGGTGGCAGACTGTTGGGTAGTTGATTCATCCGACTGAGTGGACTGCTCAGCGGTCGAGTCGTTCGGCTGAGGGCCGGCCGTGGTACCAGTTTTGGTTGACGACGCGGATGGGGCCTCAGTAGTCTGTACATCGGTAGCCGGCGTCTCGGTGGTTGGGCTCTCAGTCACTGGCGCCTCGGTGGCAGGAGCATCTCCAGTAGGGGACGAGCCAGAAGAACCTCTTGGGTAAGGCGTCTCACCCGAGTCGCCACCCTGGGGAGAAGGAGGGGGTGGAGGAGGGGACTGGTCCGCACCAGCAGAATTGTGGTTTTGTGTAGTCACGGTGCCGATCCACTGGTTATTGTTGTTATCACCGGGAGGGCAAGGAGTTTCGGCGGGGTCTCCACCATCGTTTTGCCCAGTGGCACCCGTTAGTCCACCCTGACCCAACGACAGACCACCTGAATTTCCATTGCCTGGCAATTTGCCTTGGTCCCCAGTCTGGTCACCATAGCCGCCTTGGTTGCCCTCACCCCACGCTTGACCACCCTGCTGCCATGAATTACCAATGTCGTTCTTCCATGTCAAGCCACCGTGCGCACCTTGATTAGCGTTGTCGCTGGGGCATGGAGTGTCGACCGTGTCCCCACCTTGGTTCCACGAGTGGCCATTGACTTGGTTCCGGGTGTGTCCGCTCTGAACGCCGTGGTTTTCCTGGCCCAAAGAGTCACCGCCCTCGTTCCACAAATTTCCATTGCCTTGGTTCCAGGTGTATCCGCCTTGGTTAGCGTTGTCGCTGGTCCATTGAGTGGCGACCGAGTCACCGTCCTGGTTGTTCGCACCCCACGCCTGACCGCCCTGATTTCCGTTGTCGGTAGACGTTTGCGCCTGGTTTTCGCTGGTCGATGTCTGGCCGTTCTGGACCGTCTGGTCGGTCTGGGTGGTCGAAGACTGCTGCACCGGTGTGTCGGTCATCGTCGAAGTCGAAACACCGCCACCGCCACCAAGCTGGCGAGCAGCGTGTTCAGAGGCATCAGCCAAAGAGCCGACGGTCAGGTCCACAAGGGCAAGGTAAGCAACTAACTTGGTTAGGTTCATCTTGAGGTTTGAAAGAACGGGGATTCTGCGATGTGGAGAACGATGCTTGTCGGAAACAACGTAAATTGAAAAGTGAGGAAGGTGGGCTGCGTCTTTCGGACAGCACGACAAAGAGGTCGCAGTGCTTCGTATGTATTGTGTACGGACACTCCTCTGCGCTGTGTTTGGACTGCAAGGTGTGGAGGGTATGTGTTCGTTCGAGTGAACACCCAACAGACCGATTTGCTCATCTACGATCGTTGACAAGCCTCATAGTCGAACATCTAGTGTTATGGCCACATGGTGCGGTTCTATTGAAGACGATATTTTACTGTGAGAAAAAGTTTCACCGCCAGTTCCCACCAGAGATCCGAAGACTGTACGCAATAGTCACGTGTGATGTCTCGCCAGCCGAAGCCGGATTGTGCGTCTATCAGCTGGCAAGATCATGAGGTGCTTACTGTAACTATATATTTGTGTATGGTCGATAGGATAGTAGCACGTTTTCAGGAAGGTGGCAGTAAGAGTCGATCCAAATTGTCAGTTAACTGAGTTGACTGCATTCTGTGAAGTACTTTCGGAGTGTAGCTCCAGTATTTGCATTCAAACTTCAAGGTCTCGTCGCCGTTCGCAAATGCACGGTGCAGTCAAGGTGAGTAAGGCCCATCTCGCAAGTCGTAGTTCATAAGCTAAACACGTACGTTCTAGCTGTGAAGCACTCTACACTGCACACAAAGAAGCCGGCCAAATATGAAAGATGTTACACGAGGTGATCGGGTCAAAAGCTGTGAGCGTTCACATTTGCTACCCCATTTTAGCTTGTAACTCGCTACACAAACCTGTGCGGTTGCAGAAGATACGTCCCGTACTGATAACTCCTAGCGACCTATACCGGTACGTACTGCTTTAACAATCAGAAACAAGCGGCTTATGGAATTGGAAGGAAGTTGTTTAGGTGGCGATAGTCTACAATGCGAGCGAGCGCCGCTATGTGAAAGAAAAAACATGGAACAGAGCAGAGGGGTGTTCTGCCAGATCTAGGAGGATGGTTTTGTTAGTGACGTAGAAGCTTACACTTTTCATGGGTCATTGAAGTCTTCACAATTGCTGTGTCTGTTCTTTGAGGGTCTGTGGGAGCGGAAGTAAGTGAAAAGTGACTGATGGACGAGCAGCGTACGCACGGGGGCCTTTCCGACGAGAAGAACACAGTGTGTGAAGCATGATCGAAAGTCTCGATCACATCGCGATTGACACATCGATTTTGCCAGACTTGGTAGTGGTTAATTCGAGGTGGAACTTGACGATGGCACTAGTGGACGACACCATCTCTGTCGAGAGCACCTCAGTGGTGGATGAAAGTAGTCTGGTGTAAAAGAAGTCGTCTACGACGTCGAGTATGATGTCTGCGTTGAGTCGTCCTGTTCAATAGTGCTAATTTTTCCCTTTGTTCTGCTGTATGCAGTCGACTGAGTTATTGCCGAAGCCATCACTTCCTTCACGGGTTCTCACAGAGTCGCCACCTTTTGTTTTTTTTTCAAAAAGGGTAAGAGCATCTCCACCGGTTGGACTTATCTGAAGTTTTAACCAGGCTTTTAAGTCTTAAAAATTTAAGATAAGTTTGCATCGAACTTGTTTGCTTCCACCGGTAGGAACTCTCGCCGAGTTTTAAAACCCGCTGACCAATCACATCACTTGGCCAACAAAGCAACAGAAGCGAACTATATGCTCGAAGGCCTCGACGACTCGGACGATGAGTACCGGTACTATATCACCTACTTGGTCAGGAGAGACACCACTCAAGGCAAGTCGAAACCCGGAGGCTCTGTCCCCGGGAAACGAGCAAACAAGGAACGAGAGAGAGCTGTGGGGAGAGCGTTTGATGAAGGGTTTCTTTATTGAAAACTCGACCTACGACAACTACCGTATGCTATTCTCCTCTTCTGCAATTTAACATTACGGCTTACCTGTGATCATGCTCCGCTGTTTCCCTTGCTCAATACTGAACTCAAGTCAATCTGATTGAGATCCAGGACTTATTTTAAGTCTCAAATCCCATCTATAGGTCCTGGTGAAGTTAAAACCTGCAATAGGACCTACCGGTGGAAGCCATAAGTCTTGGCGGAGTCTTAACGGCGCTACTTTTAGGTTAAAACCATCGTTGCGACCAACCGGTGGAGATGCTATAAGGAACTCTCTATCAGTTCACTGTCAATGTGCAGATCTTAGAGCCGAATCTATTTTGTGGAAATGTGGGGCTTTGTGGATTCAACTGCGGCAGCTAAAACTGTCAAATTGTCCCCGTGGGCACGCGACTTGCACAATAATATCACCGTCCACTATTAATTATGTCGCGTTCTACCACTTCAACTCGCAATTGTAATGCAAAATTCACAAATCTCACATACAAACACCAGTACTATCCTATCAAACTTTATATCACCAAGAATGAATCGACGGACACCCCGCAGCCGCACGCCGACCAGCAGTGCGCGCCGCAAGCCCGAGTGGAACACGTACCTTACAGACGATGCGCGGTACAAGCTCAACCAGCAGCAGCAGCTCCAACGCGCGCTTCAGCAGCTCAGCACAGCGCATTTTACAGCTCGTAGCCCTGGCGCAAGTTCCTCCAGACGTCGGCGAACCGCAAACGCTCATAGTTCTGCGTGGAGCACACCACAAGACGCCGAGAAGAACAGAAAACAGCGAACTCGACTGGCCGACGTGGAGGACACGGGGGAGCTGGAGACGGCGAGGCGGCTGCAATTTGCCGACGTTTCGCTGGATCTGGAGGAGCCGACGCCCCGACGTCGAGCCGCCAACGCCGTGTCTTTCCAAGTGGAACAGAGGATGAAACCTGAGCACAAAGCCGGTCTACAAGGGGAGTTGGAGGTGCTGGAGAAGATGTTGTGGGAATTAGAGACGGAGACGGAGAGAATTAATTGGCAGCAGACGCCGCAGAAGACGAAGATGAAGCAGAAGACGAGAGAATGGACTGAGGTTGAAGAAGAGGATGAAGAGGAGGTTGGAGAAGGTCAAGGTGAAGCAGAGGAGCGACTTGGGGATATTTGTTATAAGTCGCTGGAGATCGGACTGCAGTTAACTCGCAAGATGGATACAGTACGTTGTATTGGGATGGCGGAATGGGGTTAGTAGGAAGTTATTAATAAACTAATACTTTGGGTGGATTTGTAGCTGAAGAAGGAGCTGGAGCAGGAACGGAGTTTACGTGAAGAGCGTGATTTAAAAATCGACATGTTGGAGCAACAAGTCCGTTCGACTCAAGGCAAGTGCAAATATTTAGAAGCGAAATATCAGAGCGTCGCGTTACAAGTCGATGGGATGGTGCGTTGATGCTGAAAAGCTTTAAATTGATTTTTGTGCTAATTTACCGTCTAATGTTTTAGCGAGAAGCTGTTATAGCAACTGAAGAAGCGATTCATCGAATGACGAGGTCTTTTGAGTATTCACAACGAAGACGCGGCCAGACTTCGAACCCATCGACGCCTAACAAACCAGGTACTGTTCGTGACGTTGGCTTTTCACGCATTATTTGCTCAAACTCACGTGTTTTTAGCAGTGTCACAACCGATTTACCCTATAGAACCTTTGAAAGGATTTAAGAAAGCGTCAACGCCAAGGAAGCCGAGAAGACTGGTTAATGAGCAGGAAAACCGGTCACCAAACAACCAGCAGTAAGAAAATCAGTTCATCAATTATTAATACATAAAGATGCTGTGCGAAGTTTTGATTTGAGCATAACCTGGTAAAATGGTACGTTGGATGTCAAGAACTCGACTTACTCGTTGCCTTTCTATTGACTATTTTAAGCAGATTTATTATCATTATTTCGAGCCTAAATGAGAATTGTCGACAGTATCGCCACGTAGGCTTCGTCAGCCCTTTAAGCTTAAAAGCGAGCGCTGGTCAACATTGGCTCGATTTTCTGATCTTCTCACTTTACCAGTTGCTCAGACTGCTTTCTTCTCCATCCGGAGTCTGTTTCTTTACAGCAAAAAAGGTATCCGCGTGGTGTTAAATGATCCACTATTAATACGAAACCCGCCAGTGATAGCGGCGGCTTCTGGTAGCTCCAGATGGCCACAAAACCAGCCGCAAGTCCGATATATATATATTCCGTCCACATGCCACGAAAACAATGTGGTTGTGGATCAGATCTGGTAAAGGAGGTAATGATATGATCGAAAATGGCATGGAGTTTGTTGGCGTACCTGAAGCTCTCGTTTGACTCCTTCTCTCACTCTCAAACTTGCTTTGCCCTCGTTAGCAGATCAAGTTACTTGTTGTTCATCTCTCGTCTGTCTTCAGTCCCCAGTCCCAGTCTTTCGTCTTCTTCCCAGTCTCTTTGTCCAAGATGAACCTCACCAAGATTATCGCGCACCTTGCCATCATTGCGGCTACTTTGAGCTCCCTCGCGGAGGCAGGAAACTATACCCACGATCACCACGATGGAACCGGTATCCGGTCAAGCGATGATGGGTACACGACATCAACTTCCATCGGTAAGGTGACCGCAAATTCGACGACCAACACCCCAACTGTTATATCTGCTTCAAAGGCCGCAAATGCGACGGTCGCCATTTCTTCACCGACGACAACAATGCCAAACTCCGGACCCTCCAACTTGAACACCGGGGGCGGTGTCAAAACCGGCATCTCGGGCGAAATCGGAGGCGGCGTCTCTGGTGGAGCCAATGGAGGTGTCCGCGGATCAGCAAACGGAGGAATCGGAGGTGGTGTATCGGGTGGTGCTAACGGTGGAGTGACCGGAGGAGCCCAAGGTGCTGCGAACGGCGGAATTGGAGGCGGCCTATGGGGTGGAATCGGAGGCGGCGTCTCTGGTGGAGCAAATGGAGGTGTCCGCGGATCAGCAAACGGAGGAATCGGAGGTGGTGTATCGGGTGGTGCTAAC